>JAAVTZ010000460.1:0-83041 GCA_014898835.1 Fusarium lateritium
AAATGTTAATGAATGCAACAGCATATATATGCCAAGCGATGCCATATCAAAAGGCAAAAGCACCAAAAAGCAACCATCGCCAAAAACATACAACACCGGGGATTCGCTGGTCGTCACCGACCCAACTACTGATCCGGCGCTTCGCGGCTTGACTCTGGGGGAGCGGACGGGACCCCGTATTCTCCACGAGCTGTGGTCGTATGTAATATTCTGAGCTCTAGCGAGCCACTATATTGATTATGTTCGATATACCCTCAAGTTCAATTCGTGGCATCTCCGTTTTCTTGAGTAGTTATATAACAAATATTCGCATCATTTGCCTGTCTCACACGCAGTCATAAATTCACTTAGTACAAGGAGTACCTATGCACAAAGCCCCGGTTTCCAAAGTATTTCTGTCCGTGGTACCATATGTATAAGAAATCTCAATTGTACTCCAAAGACCCGTGGTCAACAAACTTCCAAGCAAGACCTTTGAGACTCAAAAGAATCTGTGATTGGCCTCACTGATGCTGGAAGTACGGGTTATTAATAGCCTCGGAGATGCTGTCCTGCAGCGGTTTCCAACCGTCTTGCCCAGCCCACTTCTTCAGCAGTGCAACAGACTCGGACTGATCAGTAGACATTGTAAGGTAGCCAGGGTTGGGGTAGTCAGCGATGAATTCCTTTTCTGGGCGAAGCTTGCGTAGAGTGGCTAGGAACTCATTCCAGTTAGAGCTATGGCCCCAAACCTGGAGCCGTGCGTGCTTGACCTCAGGATCTAACATGGCTGCGACGTGGAGCAGTGCAACATCTTGAATGTCCACAAAGAAAGCTGCTCAAAATTAGACGTTTTCTCCCAGTTGCGTCTACTAAGAGACTTACCAGAAGGATAAGGATCCAAGGACGCTTTATCACCCTTGAAGAGCGTAGTCACCCAGTTTGCGGGTGTATCAGCATGCTTCTTATGAAGAGGCTCGCCGGTGATACCCGATGGGCAGATGACGTTAACAGTGTAATGAGGTTTGTTCTCCTCTACAAACTTCCAAACCGCCTGCTCGGCCGCGACCTTGCTGGCTGCGTATACCAGCATACCCCGAGAGGCTTCATAAGGAGGCGGGGCCCAAGCAGCCTGCACAGCCGCCTCGTTCCAGGTACCGCGGTCAACTCGAGTGTCGTTGCCAGGGACTGGCATGCTGGCAGCCACAATGGAGCTAGTGAAAATAACCCTCTGAACAGAAGGCTCCTGGACAGCAGCCTCCAGGATAGATTTCACGCCGGCGACTGTTGGCGTGATGGTGTTGTTCGGGTTCGGGTCGAAGGTAGCAATAGTAGCGATGTGAATGATGGCCGAGACGCCCTTTACAACATCGTCGAAGGCGCCATCAGCTGCCAGATCAGGGACGGTGACGAGGCCGAAGTCGCCGGTTTTCACGTAGTTTCCGAAGTGTTCGTTGACGAGCCACGAGGCTTGAGTCAAGTCGCGGACTGTCCCACGGACTTTATAGCCACGCTTGAGAAGCTCCCTGATAACATGGGAAGCGACAAAGCCTGTGGCTCCGGTCACAAGGACCCAAGAGCCAATGGGGATGGCAGGAGTAGGTGAAGACATGTTTGCGATGGGAGTCAGATTGGAAGAAAGTAGTGATGTTTAATGTTTGATGTGATTGTATCTAAGGACATCAAAAACACAGCTCTGAGATGGGGACTTATATACCTTCAGATAACGGGAAAGCAGTCGGCAGGTCATCGAACTCCGATCCCCTTAAACTGGCTCAGCTTACAAACCTCATAATACTCTGGTCCGTTCACGGGTAGTAACAGGGGAGAACAATCAGGCCGCTTGACAAATCCTAAAGCGAACTCACAACAGTGACGACAGTTTCTCTAGGCTACTTGCTGAATCGATTTCCCAAATAGGAAATATCAATGCTTGGCGAAGTGGGCCAGAGGAAGGGAGTCCATCTGAGGTGGGTGAAACATGACTTAAATTATGCTTCGGTTAACTATCTGCTAGGTGTTACTACTCGAAGAACCCGAGTTCTGCTTTTCTCCCACAGAAAAGTCTCCAGTCCTTATCGTCGACGTCCCTCAAATATACAAAAGTGTTGCACATATGTTCTAGCAAACCCGTAACCCCAAGACCTTGCGGACCTCCACTGAGCTCCGCCATTGCCAAGACGCCCAGTAGATGTTGCCGAGCTATTCCGATTTCACCAAAAGACTCCTGGAATAACAGCAAAATCAGTTACTTGTAATTGGTTGGGATGATAGAATATCCATGTTCCTTCTCGGAACTCACCTCATCGAACGCCATCGCAAGAGACATGGCAATAGTCACGACATTCAAGGTGGGTGAAACACCACTTAATGCTTGCCGCAGCCACTCGAGTCCTTTTTGCTTGTACTGAAGCGCCAATCGCGTCAAGTCGTGATCATCCGGCTTATTACGTAGAATACTCCTACATGCGCTAAGGAGTATGGCTGAGTCTAGGAGATCCTTGTTGGTGATCGCGAGACCGACCCAGTCTCCCAGAACCCGCCCCTCGTGGTCTCCTGGATAATTGAACAAACCGCAGTGTGCGACATTTCGCGGCACAACCACGTGAACATCTACTGGTTGTTAGAGTAATGGTGTTGTGCAGATGTCGGAACATGGGACGACTGTGCTAAAGGCCTACCATGGACCCCAAATTGCAGTCAATCACGAGCATCTGTCGACGTACAATGGTCTAGTAGAAAGTACTCCTGGGGCGACAATGGTCCCGCCATGGCTGAGAAGGGATCCTTGCTATAGTCTAGCATCTTGCTGAAGGAGTTTGAGTTACCAGCCGCGACAAGGGTCGAGGTCTTCTCTGCTTGTACGTGCATCAAGTTTCTCTGATAGTTCTGCGTCCGTAAGCGCCTCTCCTTGGCATGCTTCTGTCGAATAGCGTGCGAATGCCTCAATTTTCGGGACTCGGAAGAGACGGGTCCAATTGGATCTGACACGGCGACGAATTGGAATTGATGCGGCATGACTGAAGCTTGGCGAAAATTATCTCAAAATGAGAGGATATGTCAGCCTGGGGAGATTTAATATGGCTGATGATAATCGATCTTGGAATGGATTTGTCAGATTTCGAAGTTAGCGAGACTTTAGTGCACGTCAATGCCAAGACTTACAACTTCCTTTTTAGGACTTGGTCTGTGTGAGAGCTCACGGGTCTGATTGGTCATGGTGAGCCTCAGACAGTCTTTTGTCAGCACAACGCGTCCGCTACCCTACAACACATGTAGCTTGGCCGAGATTTAACAAACAGCAAACATCACATGTGATATTGATTCAAAGTATAAAATCAGTCATACATAAAGCCATGTTGGTTCTCTCAACTCATAATTGAAGTGTTAGAAGTTTATGTTAGAGAGCTTGAGTGATAGTGTGGTGGTTAAATGGTTGGTGAGAGGATCAAACACACGGTATACAGAACAGGTATGCATTCACTACACATACCTATTATACAAGTATACTTGACATCACGATTAACTCTCATGGATGTGCTCGAAATTTATAATTATGGTGTTATTGTTGTAATGACGAATTTTTGGCGTGACACTAGAAGACTGTGACGATGGCACAGCGACCGAAGGTTTTCAGAATGATGTACGGAAGGAGGTTGATAATTTTAGGATTAGCTGTGGAGAAGAACCTCCGCCCCACCAGCCAAGGAAATAGCGTGAGTTTCACGTGACCACCCCGAGGGATGCCTTTCAGGTGTCACAATGGTCCGTCTAGAACTAGACTGTTAAAAGGACTTTTCTACTTTTCTACTGCATATGTTAAATAAAACTAATTTGAAAAAAGTCTCGAATTGACGTTCAGATTCTACATCTTGCATCTCTTGGGCACTGGGCCGACCTGTGGACATCGAATATCGTGGTCATCGCTGAGAGTCGCGCTGCTTGGAGATATTAGAGGCTAAGAACAGCATCTAGATAAGGGCTGGTGTAAGAGCACATCAATATCACCACAGTATTGCATATCTGATAACTGAGATCATGCTGTTCTACTTCAGCATTGGGTGGGCAAATAACGGTTGAAATTATCAGGTATATCCAGCTACCAATAGGCCAGAATCTAATCACATGGGGCAATGGCTGATACAAATAGATCAGCCCGAAAATTAGCGTAAAGCGTTGTGATTATCTTGATAATAAATTCTCGATCAATCTTTGAGATGGTGTAACTTCATGGTTTCCTTTCCATTCAGTCTTTAACTAGGTAGCTATTGTTGCATCCACTACCATAGACCGTAGACCGTCCATGACATGGTGGGTTACGAGCCTTCAAGTCCCCCAATACTTACGCCTTGGCAGAGGCCTCAAAAGCCTGTTGGAACTTGGCACTGTTATCGACATGGGCCCTCATTGGCACAATCTTGTCCAAGATAACTCTATGACGTTCCTCATCCGCATCCGCGCAGGCATCGCTAATAACCGTTGTCGCGAATTCAGCATCTGTCGCTGCGATTGCTGTTCTCAGTACACAGCCTGAAGTGCTCAATCCCGTGAGCACAAGTGACTTGATTCCCTGCTCCTTCAAATGCTCCAGGAGGCCAGGAGACTTCAGCGCCGAAATGTACGCAGGAACTCGTTGAAAATATTTTTCGGACTCGTCTCCACGCAGTTCAGCTGGTTCAGGGTCTTTGGACGTCTTCATGACCTCAAGGAAACCTTGATAGCGCTCTATGTCTTTGCAAACAGGACCAAGCGTGCCGTTGGCGTCGATGAGGCAGTGGATGACAGCGATGCCTTGGGATTTAGCCCATTGCCGGAGTTGGGCTGTGACGTCTCTGGCAGTGGCAGCGTCGGGACCAGCCACAATCTCCACGAATAGAGAGTACCAGTCTAAGAGAAGAAGAGCAGTTTCTGAAGGCCGGTAGGCGTAGGGGGAAGAAGGGTCGATAGTGGCTGTGGCTGTCATTTTGACTCAAAGTTGATGATTATGTATTCAATTTGGGCGATGTCCGAACAAAATCATTAAAAGAGGACTACGGTATGGCTTTATATCCACAAGAAATATTAAGAGCTTCAGTGGAATTCCACATTGATTTCCTGGTTTGTTAGAGAATTCAGCCTGATCGGATATTAGCGTCGGTGATAATTATGGCTATCTCCTGTCGGTGCCGAATCGGCAACGGACAAGCTCGCTATCACCATGGAGCGAGGGACGATAAATCAGAAACTGGGTTTAAACTCGAATGAGCTGAACTGATATAAGTCTGCCAGTATTATGGGTTCGGGCCCGAGAAAGAAATTGGAATCCTCAAGGACCTGACAGAGGGGGAATGCGAACCTTGCAAAGGTTCCGCAATCAGCGTCCAATATAATCGTTACGTTCTTTGTGGAGTTTACACTCAACCAAGTTCTATTTCAGGGGACGAACCGACACTCGTGGGATGAACTACATTGAGTACAATTGCATTAGAAGTGACTTTGCCTTCATGGCCCATCAATTAGATTGTATAGACGAGAGGCAGGTACGGCGAGTGTGATAGAAGCTCAAAGACTGGGTTCCGTCCCAGGTCCAGATCCCATTCACGATCGCGCTATGGAACTATAATTTTTACCAGGAGGATGACGTCCCAATCAGACAATACAAAGATGTAATTGAATAGCCTAAATTATCTTAACTGCACTAAGCAATGACTTGCTTCCGGCCAGGGCGATCGTTTCAAGCCCATGGTTTCACAGTCATCATCTAATCTACAAACTCAAAGGAAGGATTATAGCTTAGAATATGCCAACGTTCAAACTTTGCTAGAAAGACATATCAGTTGTCGCAAAGCTTCTGCAAAGGAGCCCCTGCCTCGAGCGCTATCTTTCACTTAGTGACAGCGTCCTGCTCTCCCGTCAGAACATCGATCATGTCTAACATATCCTTCCCCTGTAACCTCGACTGATTGGCAAACTCTACCGCCGTGGCGCCGCTGCTATTAGCGACATTGGGGTCGGCACCGTGCTGTAGTAAAATTCTGACCACGGCAACATGGCCAGCCTTGACGCCGCCATCGTTAGCCCTGATGGCGGCATGGAGGGGCGATGCGTGAATCGCGTCAAGACGGGTGCCACGGTCCAGGAGATGGCGGAGCATAGGCTCATTACCGAACCCGGCGGCGGTAGGCAGTGCACCCGAGTCCTCCAACCGAGCACCGTGTTGTAGGAGCAGATCGATTACGGCTGGGTCGTTGTAGAAGGCTGACACAATGGCAAGCGGAAAGGCGGCACATTCTGGGTCCTGGTTGGGGTCGGCACCGGCCTCGAGCAGGAACTTTAGGTACTGAAACGTCTGGCGACTCGAACATGCCACGATGAGAGGCGTGCCACGCTTATCGAATTGCATGTTAACCACACTGGGATCTCGGGCGAGTAAGGCCTTGAAGATGGGGATGGAACCTGTGTAGACAGCAGCTCTGACGACTTCCTCTTGCAGAGAAACAGAGGGATGTCGTGCCAATAGGAAAGTGACAATGTCAAGGTGAGAGCCTTTCGCAGCTGCCGTTAAAAGGTGCTGGATAGTGTCCTCTGATGGTGGCTCTTGCATGGTCGTAAATAGGGTCCTCATCTGGTCAACGTCTCCAGCCGCAGCTATAGTGATAAGCGAATTCTCAATTTCGGGTGTCATTTGTACGGGTTTAGTCTGTAGGTGGTTTGGGTATTGGTGAAGTAGCAAGTATGGTTGTGAACCAGCGGATGTTATCTTATAGACTAACCAGCAGATGCTATCTTGTTGCCTAATTGGCGAGGTCGGACGTAATCAACCAAAAAAGAGATGCTGCCAGGCACCAATTTGGCGGCCTTGTGATTAGCCGAGCATAAGTGCGTCACTGAATATCATCGGCGTTCCCGGTACTTAAATCGACCTTAATATTGAAAAAAAAGAAGATTCGTTTAGATACGAGACCTTGATCTATCTCTTGGAGTATAGAATAGGATTACTATAGAATGCACTCAATGCCGTGACATAGAGTCACTAATCACATTGCAAGTCTCCGCTATAAAATTAACTGAAATCAACTAGAATTTTTTTTAAAAACGCAGTAACTTATGCCGCCTACTGTGAGATGATTCTTACAAGATAATCACAGATAAACAATTGTTTAGAGTCTGTATCAGATGTGGCTTTGTTGGAATTCCGCTTTTACTTGGCAGATGTTTACGAAACCTGAAGTAGCTCTAAGGTTAGATATTGTAATTTTAAGGGCGGCATTGGGGCTGGCAGGTAGACCTCGCAAAATGAAGGATATTCTCTCCGGGCTTTCCTCGAACTTCGGTTCTTAAATTCTACAAGTAAATTCGGGCAGGGATGTGTGAATGACCTGTTGGTCCGTGGAATGATCAGTCCAACGCTTACTTCAAGGGAGACAAGACTCTCTGGATCGAGTATCCAAATGCTCTGCTTTATCTGTGGTGCTGGAAGGTGGCGGGCTGAAATGATCTCCCTCCCTGCAGAAGCGTGGCTCAACAACGGACCAACAGAGACATTAACATAATGTTATTGACCCACAGTCCAACAAAAGCATTTCTATCCGTAGTGACGAGACATTTCTCGCCACCTCTGGCCTTAAAAGTACATAAGGTTCCCTCTAGTCATTTCATTCGCCTTTCCCGAAATTAGATTTTGAAGGCCCTCAGAACTCCGCATCTTTGGCGGTGTTGCGGAATCATGAAGACTCACATCTTTACAGCCACTCTCCTAGGAGCAGTCGGCATTGTCTCGGCGACCAATCAAGCATCGATGGAGATGGATTCTTGGTGCATTACGTACCTGTCTACCTACCTTGCTCCCGTTTCCAATCAAGCTAGCGCATCACCATCGACCGACCGAGAGGCGGAGGAACCAATTGCACAAGACTCTGGCAGACTCCCATTTATACCATCCATACGGCCTACATTTGGAAGAAACACTTCGATAGCAATGACGCGATCCACTTTGAGTACGAGACTTTTGTAAATATTTCCCACATCGGATTGAATTAACAGTGTAATAGGCGACGATGGCGAGGGTGCCTTGACTTTGGATACCTCATTGGTTTCTCTGCAATCCACTGGCACTTCTCCCGTTTCTCCGATCAGCGCTGAAACTTCGGATCTGAATGTTGAGCCAACTGGAGTACTCACCGACGAACCCGCTGCTTCTTCAACATTGATACAGGATTTAGGCTCTACGGCTAGTACAGATATTTTCCCTACTTCAAGCAGCATCGACGAGCCTGCTGGACGATCCGTTATCTTGCTAGTCTCCATCGCCGACAATGAGAGACGCAGTCTCCACAAAAGAGCTACCGGGGGCTTTGTTGGCATTGATAATCCTGATGCCTGTACATTTGCTGCTGTCTTCAATCTCGCCGAAGGCCAATTCTTCAATAGAGGTGTGCCAGTCTACTATTCGGGTGAAGATTTCAAGGATTTAGCTGGACGAGACATTCCTTCTGGGGACTCTATTACGACAACATTCACAACGTCTAGTGAGTACCTTGTGTTTAGGAACTCAGGTCTGCCTAATGGTGATGCCGGTTTCTGCCAAGGCTCTAATGGTGAAGTTTATATCACCTTCACTGCTGGACCTCCGGGGTGCGTTCCAGTCAATTTGGCTGTTTACGACGGTAAAACTATCATACATGCATTTGACCACAGATACTAATTCAAGTTGCAGTTGAACAATGTCAAGATGGTCGACTTATTGGTGATGCTGACCTGACATCAATCTCCTCCGAGATAATCGCCTCTGAGACAGTGATGCCAGAAGCTATCAGTTCTGAAAGCGTCATGAGTATTGAGGGCACATCAGCAGTAGAGGAAACTCAATCCATTGAATCCGAATCAGTTGATCCAGTTACGCAAACCTCCGGATCAATTGACCCGGATTCTCAAACATCTGAATCCAGGACCTCTGTAATGGCTTCTTCCGGCGGGACTGAGTTGTCTGCGGAACTTAGCTCTTTCATTACTACTATACCCACTGCGGAAACCGCTACTGCGCAATCTTCCATTCCTCTCTCAACATCCGATGACTCTAGCATCGGGGAGGCGTCGTTATCTACTGAAATAGAAGATTCGGCTTCGCTTGCAAGTGCATCAACCGACCAAACTGGTCCATCTACGAACCCTAGCGTGGAGACAACAATTTTGAGCACATTGGACATGACGTCGAAGACTACCGGAAGGATCGAGATGTCTGCCATAGATACAACTACTACCACAGATGCAACTATTGCCAATGGGCCCGAAACAAGTACTACAGACGGTACTACAGACGCCGACACTCAAATGAACAGTGATACCACGACCGCCGAAGACCAATCAACTACCGAGAACCCAACAGGCACTGAAGATTCTACCAGTGCTCCTCCAATCCCCACATTTGCGAACCTTGCTTGCAGTGACCTTAGCAGCCCATATGAAGATCCCATAGGTGTCTCCTTCGATCTTTTGTGCAATAATCAACCACGTGGTTATTTCCCTTTGGAGATTCTTCAGGCAGACAGCTTCACAGCATGTGTAAGGTTCTGTGCTGAGGACACCCGATGTGTTGGCTTGCAGTATTTGAGAGATGATCGTGTGTGTGCCACTTTCTCGAATAGTTTCGCTGGCTATGAGGAGACAACTGGCATCGATGTTGCACTTCGTATACCAGAGGACAGGAATAAAATTACCACCACCGAAGATCCAACAACTACTACAGATATCACTATCGCTGCTCTCTCAACGACTACTGCTGCAGATCCAGTTCCCCCATTCGTGGAAGCTAGCTGCAATGAGGTTAGCAGCCCATACGACGACCCTATCGGTGTGTCTTTCGACGTTTGGTGCGATTATGCAACATACGGCACCAATCTGATCGATGCCCCTTTTGGAGATGTATTTACAGCGTGCGTGAGGTACTGTGCTCTGAACGACCGATGTGTTGTCATGTACTTCGACAGGCCAGCAAGCCTGTGTCTCCTCTATTCGGACTTCGGTGGATCCCTTCCCGACCCTCAATTCGATGGTGCAATTCGTATATCAGGAGACGGGAATCGAGTAACTACCGATGACCAAACAGCAACCGAGAATCCAACAACCACTGAAGACACCACAACTGCGGCTCTTTCTACAACTACTGATGCAGCCCCGGTTCCCACATATGTGGACGCTGCCTGCAGGGATCTTGACAACCCGTATAACGACCCTATTGATGTCTCTTTTGATATTTTGTGCGGTGTTCGGCCAAATGCACGCGATGTTATAGGTTTCCTGGATACAGAAATATTTACAGCATGTGTGAGGTTCTGCGCTCTGGATGATCGATGTGTTGCCTTGCAATTTGAGCCGGACGCAGCTTCGTGTGTCACTTACGCGGGAGTTGCAGGAACCACTGGAGACGATCAATTCGATGCTGCGATTCGTAACGGAGGGGTGGGGGGTTAATAGAACCAGTGATTGTAATATCGCAATAATGCTCGCTAGGTAAATGATACGCGGGGAAGGTAGTCCTCCTTAGTGGGGCTTAGATTAGCTAGTAGTTCGCTATGGGTTATATTCTTAAGAATCACCTATCAATATACTCATGTTTTTATCCACTATCTCATATTTCAATATCAGGCATACTCTAGCTGTTTAAGATAGACCGGACACTATTTCAAGACCTGGGTTTACTTAGACTAATATGTTATTAAAAGAGGAAGTCTAAGGTAATAACGGCTTTACTGATACTACCTAGTATCGAGGGAGATTTAGAGCTATTAATCAAGGGTATTGTTTTTCCAAATTACTTGAACCTTTACTTTAGGCTACATACTCAGCTTCGCCGCTTTATAACAGTAAAGAATCTCAACACTACTAAGCACCACCGTCCTCTAGTTTCTGACTTTTCGGAAGGGGTAACTTCCGCAAACCCGCCCGTATATTTACCCCAGCGGAATACCAATATGAATTCTCATTCACCGCCTCCGCTGAGCGTACTTAGAGTAGTAAGTATTAAAAATATCTTTAATTTAGACTTGCCCCCGACGCCCCTTGACCTCCTCCCACAACCCCCTCCCAAAGAGAGAACTTGTTAGTACTATGATCTTCAGCTTTCCGAGAGAACTCTAGTTTTGCAGCATACGCAAACCCAACCCCTATCCCAGCTCCGGCCAAAGGAGTAAGGCCTGTCACTGCACCAGCCAGAGCAAGCCCAGTTCCACCGAGAACTCCTAGTAACGGAAGTAAGTTCCGCTTCATCACGTCCCGCTTCCTTAGCTTCTCCACCATACTGCCTGCCTCGATGCACTGTTCTTGATTCTCATCTTTGAGCTCCTGGAATGATTCGTTGACTTCAGATTCTTGCTCCGCGATACGTTGACGCTCAGCTTCTGCGCTTTGTCGCGTCCGACGACCGAGTCTCTCTTCTCGATCAAGCTCTCGCCGTCTTGTCTGCCAGCCTGTCCGTTCTTCCTCAAGCATAGCGTTATTAGAAACTGTCTCAGCCTGATGTCTCTGATAGCTGCGTCTGTTCTTTTCGACCTCCTCGGCAAGTTGCTGTTGCTCGGCGCGTACTTTGTTCAATACCTGGCCATAGGCCATCTCCCTTTCAGCAAAGACGTTTCGAAGCGATACCCTCAACTCCTGCTGAGCAGTTTTCATGTCTTGAAGCTGTTGTCGCAACTCTGTGAGAGAGCTGGCTGCTTCTGAATTACCGTGGGTTCCATTCCGAAAAGACCAAAGTTCTTGGGCGCACTTCCTCTCAGTCGACGTATATTCGGTTAATAGTTCTCGCCCAGCCGTGGTTTGCACCAGTGTCATTTTTTGATTTACGAGTTCCTCCTGGATCCGCTGCACCATATGTCCCTCTCTCTTATTCAGTGTGAGTAGGTCGTTGACTATTAATAAGGCAGTCCGATGATCACCTCGCCATCGTTTAGTCTGGCTGCCCCGCTGACACAAAGATCCCCAGAACTCTTGTGTACATGCCAATCGTGTTTCGCGCATCTCAGCTTCACGACGATTCAGTTTGCCCGTATCTGCTAAGTCCCACATTGTGGCGATGAGAAAAACTCGAGAGGCTGCCTGGGGACCGCATATCTTTTCTAGAAGGGTGAAGTTCTTCACGGCTGAGCCCGAGACTCTGTTGTCTGATATGCGATGCAGATACAGAATTCCAGCCAACTTCAAGCCTCGACCATAAATTGTTGATGTTATATACGCAATCTCTTTCAGAATATCGAGGTCGGAACGCCAGGTATCGTTGAAACCCGGGGTATCTATGAGATAGACCACACGATTGGCAATGGTCATGCTATAGATTCCGATACCTTTTGTATCTTTTCGTGAAGTTAGCAATGAAGTCCCATGCCAAGATAATCTCATTCACAAGATGTCAATTCATGGCCAATCCCAGCATCTTCGCCAGTAAGCTTTGATATGAATGTACTCTTCCCCACTCCAGTGACTCCCATGACAAGGATGACTGTGTCTCCCGGAGGAAGTTCCCTAATCACGGTTAGATGCTAGGGTTGACATTGTGGTAATCAACTTACGCCATCGAAATTTCTGAGATTTCGTCCATCTTCAGTTCAGTTTATTCGGTAGATTCTAAATCGACTTGCCTTTCCGACGTTCGGGATGGGGGCTTTTAAATATTCTTGTTATCCGGGCCGAGCCTTATTTCGTCTCTCGCCACTGTATGCACCCCACTGGGGAGGTCCAGAGCCTGATAAGGTACTCTTGACTTGAATGGCGCATCCGATGAGAGGGGCTCGGCGGTTAGGATGTCTGGTGGAGGGCAAATGTGCAATTATTGAAATATAGAAGCGCTTCGCCTACCCAAAATGATTGACTGTGTTTAAAATCTGGGCGCATAGTTAATTTGTCAGAAACCCTGCGGCTGAGCTATCACATTCCGAAATATCCCAAAATATGCTGATGGTTGTTCAGCTGGACCTTTATGCCCAGGCCGTCAGATACTCCTGAAAATCAGGCTACTAATCAATGCCACGGACGTAACATTTTACGTTGCATTTTCTACCTGCTGTAAGCAACAGAGCCTCAGGCGAAGCGCTTGCAGAAACATGACCTGGACGCAGTGTCTAAAATTAACATCTTGGCGAGAGCCTTGTTTCCAAGGTTGCTGCCATTCTCCTTGAACCACTCAGAGATAAAGCTCGCCTCTCCTACAGTTCACTACTGCAAGATTCAAACCAAGTTTGCAATCAACCACAACTCAATCAATCGTTTCTTTATTCTATCGTTCCATTCATTCAGTTCAACATGGTTCAGGCTTCCTACTATGACACAGAGATGTTCACGAATGCTCCAAACTCGACAGCAGCTTTTGAACAGACCTTTCAAGCACCATTTTAGCCTAGCCCGAACGATGTTTTCATCGCTCTCATGGGAATGACTGGTGCTGGAAAGAGCACCTTCATCTCGCATTGCACCGAAGAAGAGGTGACCATCAGCGAGCCAGGAGCACTCGAGTCTTGTAAGTGAAGAAATATAGCACTACGCCTCGCCGGGACTGTTCTAATCCTAGTATAGGCACACAAGAGGTTCGAGTTCACAGGTGCAAACACTTCAGCCCGTTCAACAATGTCTACCTTGTGGACACCCCCGGCTTTGACGACACCAACCGCAAGGATACAGACATCCTCAAAGAGATCGCCGGCTGGCTAACAGACACCTATCAGCAAGAGATCAAGTTACGAGGCATCTTATACCTCCACCGTATTTCCGACAATCGAATGGGTGGGTGTGCTCGGAAGAACCTCCTCATGTTCAAGCGTCTCTGTGGCTCTGAGGGCATAAAAAACGTGGCCTTCGTGACAACCCACTGGGAGAAAGTCAATCAAGCAGAGGGCGAAAGGCGCGAATATACTCTACAGTCCACCCAGGAGTTTTGGGGCTTCTTTATAGACAGAGGTGCCACCGTCCGTCGACATGAGAATCACTCGGATTCTGCCCTATACATCGTGGAGCAGTTCGTTCCAGGTTGGGCAGGGCAGAAAACAGACGAGGTCAATCTCGCCATTCAAACAGAAATGGTCGATTCTGGCAAATCTCTGGACGACACTGCTGCTGGCCAAGAACTCCATGATTCCATTGCCAAAGAACGAGAGAAGATGCAGCGAGAGATGAAAGCACGGGACGAGGAGATGAGAGAAGCTCTGAGAGCGCGGGATAAAGAAATGTTTGAGTTTCTCCGTGAGGAGGAGGAAAACCAACGCGTTGAGCTGAGGCGTAGAAGCAAAGAGATGGATGACCTTAAAGTCAGTATGGAGAAGATGCATGCAGAAAGGGTTCGAAAGCCAGAGGCGCGGCTACAACAGCAGCACAAAGAGCATCTAGACTACCGACAGAGCGAACAGCGCCGGGAGAAGGAACACCGTGCCAAGATGGAAAGGATACAAGCTGAACATGCATCAGAAATGAATCGTCAGGAGAGTCTGCTACAAGGCCTCAAGTCGCAGGTCAACGAGCTGAAGCGGCGATCACCTCAGCCCCAACCGGTTTACGCTCGGCAAAATTTTGCCAAGTCTCGCCACAACAAGTGTGACACTTGCTTGACTTGCGGGGAAAAGTTTTATTCCCGAAACGATTTGTTTTCTCATCTGAGAGCCTTGCAGCATGGGAGGGATATTAGGACTGGCAGACCTGAGCGTGTATGAAAGAGTGGTCTTAGTGTAACGTGGTGACTTTTGTCTTATATTATCTCGTTATAGCATGCTACCTGAACCCCAGCATTATTTTCCTTGCTTGAAGCCAGTCTACGGGAAGGTCTTAGACGATAAAGTCGGGTAACAACTGCGTAAGGGGCGGCCTCACGTGCACGTTCATCTGTCTGAGCTTCATTGGGTAGTCTCTCGTACTCAAGCTGGAGCACATGGCCTCTGGTAACAATCCCAGGACGGTCTTCGTAAACAGGTAAACAAGTTCCATTATGCATCATTGGAGGCTATGTAGGTCTATGCGGTGTCGCAGGCGAGCACACGGGTCTCTGGTTTTCCACTATTCAAGGATGCTGGCTTCTAGATAGGTGCTCAACTATCACAAGCAACACAGTCCTCCAGTTTCCCACAACTGACTGATAGTTACGTAGTGGGCTTCCAACCCATGTACGCGATCTTCAAGTCATGGCTACGTATCAGTTGTAAACGTGAGGCAGGTGGAAAGAGGGTAAGTAGTCGTAGTTTGAGCGTGAGTAAAATGGCTGATGCTGAGGTAGACTCAATCGCCAACCTGTATTAAGGAGCCTTATTTCTTTATATCAACAATTAGGCATTTATAACCACTATAAATATTTCGTCCTTTATGCTCCTATATACTCTACTTTACATATGTAAATAAATTTAGCTATCCTCTCTATATCCATATTAAGCTATCTTTATAACCTCTAAGGATAAAAGGAACTATCTTAAATAATAGAGAAAAGCGCTATTATATTATTTGTTTAAATATAGTACTAAGTTTTTTAATTTTACTTTATTATTTATAATTACCACCCGCAGTAATTATATAGTATTATTTATATTATCTACTTAATTTATTAAGCAGTGATATTACTATAAAAAGCGAGTAGTATAGTATGATAATCCTTTCTTGGCACCTTTCCCTACTAACAGCTTCACCACATCCGTGTTTTTATTAATCATAGCCGCTTTTAGGGGCGTAGCACCATTATTATCCCTTCCCTCGATATTAGCACCTTTTTCAATCAAGAGCTTCGCCACGGACTCATGGCCCCTCTGTGCAGCCTCATGTAGCGCTGTAGCACCCCCATTATCCCTTGCCTCAATATTAGCACCTTTTTCAATCAAGAGCTTCGCCACGGGCTTATACCCCCCCCGTGCAGCCTTATATAGCGCTGTAGCACCCCAAATGTCCCTTGCCTCAATATTAGCGCCTTTTTCAATCAAGAGCTTCGCCACGGGCTCATGGCCCCCCCATGCAGCCTCATGTAGCGCTGGAACATCCCTATTATCCCTTCCCTCAATATCAGCGCCTTTTTCAATCAAGAGCTTCGCCACGGGCTCATAGCCGTAGAATGCAGCCTGGTGTAGCGCTGTAGCACTATGACTATCTCTTGCCTCAACATTAGCGCCTTTTTCAATCAACAGTTTCGTTAAGGGCGCATGCCCCCCCCATGCAGCCTTATATAGCGCTGTAGCTCCACCATTATCCCTTCCCTCAATATCAGCGCCTTCTTCAATCAAGAGCTTCGTCACGAGCTCATGGCCCCTCTTTGCAGCCGCATGCAGCGCTGTAGCACCCCAAGCGTCCCTTGCCTTAATATTAGCGCCTTTCTCAATCAAGACCCTCGTTAAGGCCTCGTGGCCCAGCTGCGCCGCTCGTATAAGCGATGTACGGCCTAGCTCATCTTCGCTATCGATCCCGGTACCCTTGTTCGATAGCCCAAGTGCTTCCACATGAGCCTCATCTCTTGAAAACCACACCGAGTCATAGCCATCTGGTCTCATCAGAGCCAGCTCGATCGTTTCGGTGTTCCCACTGTCGACGGCAGTGATAAGTTGTTTCCAGGCATCGTCGTCTTGACTCGTCACATGGGACTCATTCTTCGGTACCTGAGTTTGGTCCTCTGTCCCGACGTCCTCTATTCCCTGTTCCATTGTCATCTTCTCACTGTTGCCCTTTACCGGTTTCTGGTACTCTGCTTGATTGACAGTAAGGAGACCTTTGCGGGTCTGTCCTAGTAAGTCTGATCGGGAAGACAAGATGGAGACCTCAGTTGTGAGTCCTTTCGCATTATCGAACGAACTTCTTCTAGAAGACAGTGTCGAGGGCCTGAGTTGATCAGTTACGGGGTTAGGTAGGTGTGAATATCTCAAGGCTTACCGACTATCCACGCCAAATATTGGAATGTCCGGCAGCAAAGCTTGAATCCACGGATGACGCATCGCTACATCCACATTCAATCTTGCTTCCGGCTGAGACCCCATTACCTCACGAATAAATGCCTGGCCGTCTTTGCTCACTTGGCAAGCATCCAAAGGCCCATGAGGAAAGGTTTTGCCATGGCCCTCTTCAAACGCGATTATAGAGAATTTGTCTTGGAACGGAACGGTATTTGTCAGGATGAAGAAGACCGTTACTCCTAAAGCCCATACGTCTGCGGTTCGGTAATCGTTTGTCGAGCAGCTCATGTCATCAGATCGTTTTAGTAGCTCAGGCGCCATGTACAGTGGAGTGCCGATGGATACATCGGTAACGTTTGTATCGGTGCCCAACCTCTTACTGATGCCGAAGTCGGCGAGCTTAACCCACCAGGAACCTGGGGGATCACCCTGTGGATGCCGATGGATCAGGATATTCTGATAGAAGGAGTCAGATATCTTCCTGCACTTCACTAAACAAGGTCTCTCAGGGTGCACTTACTTGAGGTTTTAAGTCACGATGGGAAAAGTCCTCTGCATGCATAAGGGTAATGCCGGATAGGATTTGGCTCGCGATCTGACGGCAATCGTCTTCGGGCAGGTGTTGATGCTCACGAACGTAGGTGTAGAGATCGCCTGCAGGGAAATACTCCATGGCGATATATAATTTACTTGCTGACGCGAACCATCCTAGCGATTTGACGAAAAACTTGGAGTACTGCTCAGCCGTGGGTCAGTCAACTACGATCGCAGTGTGAAACTTCAATGGAAAGCAAAAGCTAACACATCTTCGACATACTTTATCATGTGAGAACTTGACAATTGTTTTAAGCTCTCGTTGGTAACGCCGTTTTGAATCATCATTTTGAAGCCGAATCTTCTTCACGGCGCGCTCGGTAAAGTTTCGGCCTCCTTTGACGCATGTCTCCAGAACTACAGACCCCTGGGCACCTGCACCTAGGGTTCGAACCTTCTTCCAGTGTTCTAGTCGTGGCGGAGATGAGGGAGGTGCATCGGGGTCATTGTGTGTGTGGATAGTAACGATTCCGTCGTACCGTGTCGTCAGTCTGTAGTCTCGAACAGCGTCCGGAAGATTGCCTTCCATCTTGGCACGCAACTTCAAAGTGCTGAACGTAGCCGACAGGTTGCTGAGCCAATGGCGAGAGGCTGAATGAAGACTGACTACGAAACTAGAAGAAAAGAGGGTTATGAGTTTATTGAGAAGTGGGGGAAATGTGAGGCTGAATCGTCCGTTGGTCAGAAGCTGAGTGTCAGCTGTGTCTCGGAGCGCGTCTATCATTTTTCCGATGCTATTGATCCCTTGAAGCCAACAAGACACGTGACACCTTGAGGACGCCTTGAGCTGTCTCATATTGGTGTATGAGTGTTTGGATCGCAAATTGTTCGCAAACACATAAGATGCTCAAAGAGGAGGGTTGGTACACATCGGAGATCTAACATTACAAAACTTGGATCACGTACGTCGACTTAGTATAATATCCGCGATACACTAAAAAATATCTTTCTACCCGTGATACGTATAATCTTGTGACTAGAGTTTTAGTAACGAATAGTACTCATCGCATCCATAATCTTCTTGACATATCGCGACCCAACTTCCACCCCATCCTGGTCCTCGAAGTCCCGAGGGTCACCAAATTCCGCATTGCCCTCATCCAGACAAGTCAAGCAAGTTTCAACTACCTTACTGTAAACATCACCCATCGTGGCCCTGAGTTCGTTCCGGCTGAGGGAAATCAGTTGATCTTTGATAGCTCTAGGGCCAGGCTGCTCTGGAGAACTTTCAGTGGCTTGCAGCGTGTCCGATATCCGCGTTGTCTCGCCACCTTCGCAATTGACAAGAGATTTCCACAGACCAATTTCTAGAAGGCAAACTCCAAGGCTATAGATGTCATGCTGCATGACAAAATTGACAGCTGTACTACCCATCCGTGATGGATGCTGATACACAGTATCCTTTCGGTCTGCCTTGGTCGTATTGGTTTGTGCATCTGCAAATCGAAGGAGCTGGAATCCAATCAGACACACCACCATTGCGTCACGGCCTTCTTCATCAGACTCTAGGGTCAAGATAGTCTCTGGTGTAATATTCTTATGGACGAATTCATAAAGATGAACATAGTATACTGCGGTAACAAGCTGCCGAGCAATCCTCAGGCGCTTTGTAAGCGAGTTAGGGACATGGCCGGAAAGAAGGAGTTCTCTGCAGCTTTTCACTGTGTAATAGCCTTCCGGGACTCGAAATACGAAGGCTAGAGACACATCTGTCGGTATTCGGACAACGCCTTTGCATTTGAGCGTCCCAAAAGTGAATGGGTTTGAGTCTCGAAGGCGTGATGCAAGTTCACGAGCATCCCGCAGTTTGACGGTCTCCTGAGAGACAGTATCGACAATGTAGCGTTTGCTCTCTTTCCGTTTGACAGCCACTCGAGCCTTGCAGTATGGGATCATTTGATGGTCTAGACTTTCAAGTACATTTTCTGCCAGAATGACGGACCGGCTTTCCTCAAAGGCCCTGCGAAATCTCAAGGCCTCACGAGCGGGCTGTTCGTGGTCTCGGGGTCGGGTCTGAGCGACATTTTGTAGCACTCCATCCACGGCCGGGGGGGCAGTTTTGATGACATGGAACCAAGAGGGTTCAAAGCGCTGCTGCCAGGATTCGAGATCGGTGACGGTGGTTTCGAGACTTTCTCGAAGGTTCAAGAAATACAAAGCCTTGGTTCTTCTTGAGGTTGCGTGTCTGTCAGGCTTAGATATGACTACTGTTGCCGCATCCAGTTTAGATTGCAGGATGCGCAGAATTCGTGACTGAAGCTCTCGCTGATCATCCGTCATCCCACTCTCCAATTCCCTCGCAATCTGTAATTGACTGGCAATTCGTGACCAGCAGATTTGAATCCTGACGGAGAGCTCATCGACTTTGGCATCGGCCTGATCATAGTCCTTATAGGCTTGAACCAGAAATTTACCGACCCTAGGATAGTGAACTTAGTCTCAAGTAAAGGCCCACGCAAGGCGCAAACTCACTTGATGCAGGCATCAATTGTGCCAACAAGCCCTGCGATACCCAAACCTAAGTCAGCCATGATGTGAATGACGCTCTTGGTCGTGGCTTGATTAGATGAAATCGATGGGTTTCGTAGAAAATCAAGAATATGGCGGCTAGTTTGGGCCAACGGTAGTTTCAGCCTCAGCCTCAGCCTCTTACCCCGCACCCGGCCACGCTCAAGCTCCTGACCGGTTTGCTGCCCCTTGGGGATACATATGACTCAATAGGTCAATCAGGCCGCTGTGGCTCTTGCTACAAACAAGTCTCATCAATACAGCTCGCCGATCGGGTCGTTGCCTAAAATCCGCCTTGGCTGTACTTGCTTGGGCTGTGGTATCCGTGCGGCAGAAACAGCAGGGCTCTACGCCACAGCGTCATTGGAGTGGGAGGATCTACACCGGAGCGGGCCGTTCTATACTAAAAGAATCTACCTTTGCGAGATGGCGGGGGACAAGTTGTTTATTTCGACGTTTCAACTCCCCACTCTTGACTCGTATTTAGCGCTGAGGCCTTTCATGATCATTGATCATTGATCAGTAGATGCCTAATGCTAGGCGGCGCACGCCACGGAATTAAGCTTGGCAACTTCCCTTAGTCTGACATGTCTTACTACCCCGCCCTCCCCAGCGCATAATCAAAGATGGGATTGGTGGTTTCCACGAGTCACGCATCACAAGTCAGGGATGGCTGCAGGCTTGAGGCTGACTCGGCTGGTCGCGACCTTGTTATCGGCGGGAGTTGGAAACATGCAACCGCTGCCTTTTTCATCCATGGCGGTGCACCCATGTAACTAATAGTCAGAAGAGAAAAAAGATGATATGAAGAGCACACCGACTCCACGCGAGAAATTGCCACGGCATGACCTATTGTTTGTCGTATTTTGCGATGCATGACAGGGACTTTTTTGCTGATATGTCGAATATTGCTTCTCGCCCCACCTGTTGCCTCTTCTTATGCATTTGTTCTCTCACAATCGAAAAGGCACACTTCGGTTCGTCCGGACTCCGGTGAGGCTGATGTCCTATTTTGATTTGATGCTGGTCGATCTCTTCGCACTTCAAGCGAACAGACACACATGGACCAAGAGCCTCATGATGAAGATCGTTGATCTCGGGCCATTAGCCGCACTAACTGTATAGCCTTCCAATGGCTTTGCTTCCGCTAGGTTATTGGCTATCTCGACTACGCGAGACTGGGGATGTAAGCTGCAATGGGGGTGTCTTTCAACGAGCAAAGAAGCACAGTTTATTGTCGCAACCATACGCCGAATGCGACTTTTGATGTAATGAGAAGCCTGAATTGAGCATGGTTAGGAGATAAGATTATGTTGATCTACAAGAAGCATTTCACATGACTAGGACTAATCGGGAACGTCACAAACGTCATTTATGAGACTGTCTGACTTGACGTGGCATAGAGATAAAAACAGTGAGCCTGGGTTCTTGTCTTCTTGACCACGATAAATACCCGACTGGTAAAAATTGTGCCGCAATGCCATCCAAAGTTCGTAAAATCATATGTTTCTAACCATGAACTGCTTGTTAGCTAAATACGGTATGTGTTGGGTACTCAAAACCGTCGAGGTCAACTAAGGTGTCTTCGCACTGCATTCCTTTAGACCGAACTATTAAACTCATAGATCCTGCCTTTTCCCTCATACCACCCGTACAATAACAGAATATTATAATCCACAACTTTTTGTTCCATATAGAAGCCAGTACGAAGTATTGCAACAAAGACCAGTAAAGCTGTAGGGTAGGGTGACATCACTCGTACTGGCATACCACATACCAAGAAATACCGCAGGGTCAAGTCCACGAATGAGGAGTCCAGGTTACGGCATGGCGTACCCTCGGTCATTTCAAAAAAGCTGTCCTGATGGGAATCTGGAACGACCAGCGGTGGAAACCGGTTTACCAGACCGTTATTCAGGTTACTCCGAATTTCTGAACGATCCTGGAGGGCGTAATGCGTGTAACGGAGGCCCTGAGATGCCTAGCTGGATATAAAGAAAAGTCAAGCAAATAATTTAGCAATCTTTGGAGTCTTTGTATACTTTTAGAAATGACATAGGCAACACTTAACGCGTGATAAAATTTCCGGCATGGGTTATAGGGTAAATACCAAGACACAGAGTTAATCAAGCTAACTATTTCAAGCATGGCGATCTTCAACGGAGAATTTCCGCCCCAGCCAATGTATCACTTGTGGCACCGCGGAATGCATTTTTGTTGCTAACTGAATTCAGCTGCCAGGTGTATCACACGGAAGCACAGCCACAAAATGCGTACTAGTAGCATACTTGAGAGTATTACTCCGCTGCGCTGATTTAACTGATACACAAATCGTATTCTTTCGCGACATTGCCATCACACCGTTAAGTCATGGTATTCTCAACTGTTTATGAAGACCCTTGGACAAGAAATAAATTACACATAGGCCAGGTTGCTGTTGTAAGTTAGGATCTCCCTCCACTCATTTCCATATTCTCATCACTGTTCATTAGCAACATCTCGAACTTATCGAAACCTTCTTGAAGCTTGTTGCATACCTCGGCGATAAAAATGGCAATATAAGTGATGAAACCTTGGCATATTCAGAATGGCGATATGTGATGTATCTTCGCTTTATTGACGCGGAAGGGTTTTCTCCCAACGACCATCCTCCTCCTTGGTATGTGCTACCCTCTGACCGCTCTGAAATATTCTCATAGCTACAGGGATGTCGCACTTATCATGTACCTGCACATGTTATCACCGTCCCGCTTCCACCAGTATATCTATGATAACCGACATCGAGGCGAAACTGGCATTTATGGCCTTGAGCATCGGCATTTTCCAATAACGAAACTGTTGACCGGCAACTGGTGCCCAAGTCGAACACAGAAACTATGGAATGAGTGGAACATGCCCAGTAGTTCCGCCGTCCGAGGTCCAAACTTGCCATATCAACTCTGGCCCCATGCACCTTGGAATTCGAAGAAGAACCTATTCTCTCGAATGCTAGGAGGACATGCCAACCGGGTCCCCAGCTCTGATAGACAATGGGCAATACCAACAGACGCAAGAACAGAAAGCATAATCCAGCATCACGATAGAAGAGTTGTTGTCATGCAGAGCGGGTTTCGCTGCCGTACACCTGTATCAGAGAAAGGATACAAAGTCTGGGATATACAGTCATACACAGCACTCCGAACTTGTCGCGTGGAAGAAAGGTGCAGAAGTCAAAGTCTCCACGAAAGATTCAACGAGATATGCGCGCTTGAACCATGGCCATATTTACAGGATCTACGAGCAGACCTGGAACAACAAACGTCCTTTTGGAGAGTAATCATGAACGCGAAGAATTCTATACCCGCCTTCATCGATAATTTGACGAATTCCGTGGTCGATTATGAACACTTTCTTGGCCTCTTGGAAGGAAAGCTTCCTAAACATGCTGGATATGGAATCTACAAGTCGAAAAACAAGCCGAAGTTAGACTCAAAGCTCGATGCTTCTGCCCAAACAAGAGCTTCTCCAGATCCACGACTTACTCGTTTATTGGCGCCAACCCTTGAGATTGATCTTCTATGGCATACGCACCGACTATTTCCGGCATCATACTGGGCCTGGTCGTTTGAAACGGCAGACTGGCTCCTCGAAAGTGAAAAGCTCCCAAATGCGAAAGCAGCCACTGTACGACTTGAACATACAAAGGAGGCTTATAGTAAGTGTGGTGTGATATTGCCAAAGGGAAGCTCTATTGAGCAGTGGTTCGCCGAGTACGTACCGTCTATGATGAAGCATGCTTCAAGTGGCGTGATGAGGACGAATTTACCTTGTGTTCTTACTGGCCGTGGAGCAAAGAAACATAGACGAGTTCCTCGGAAGGTTGGACGTATTGATCCTTCAAATAATGCAACTAATGGAGGTGGAGCTGGCGATTATGGGGGACCTGCCAACTACGATGGTGGAGGAGACGGAGGTGGTGGCGGCGATGGCGGTGGTGGCGGCGATGGAGGTGGTAGTTGAGGAGGTTGTTAGGCTGTATAGTAAGAGATTTAACTTATGGGTTGGATTCATGGAAGAGGCTTATGTCCTCTCAGAAAAGCTGTAGATATACATAATTCAAAAGCGCGTGTGTGAGGACTGTATCTCTGTAGAATTCGCCCAGTTCCAGCCGGAGATCTTGCCTATCGATTATCGGACTAACGTTGGTCATGTATTGTTCGTCAATGTCGGTTCCCCACTCTTCCCACCACCTAGTGTGTCCACATGAAATAGCACTCTGGCCGAGAATCTCAAAGTTACACAGGTGAACGAAAGTCTACTAGAGTACCAGCTTGTAACCTACATCGAGAATCCCAGGGTATGAACATAAGGAAATTGCCAACATCAGAGATGATACCATCGATAACGAAACAAATATGACTAAGAAGGGAGGGTGATAAAGTAATTATTCACCTGGATATCTACTGGGCTCAGGTATGATTTTACTTTTTAATCATTTTCTACGCTGGTAAATGACACGGCGACGCTAGGGAAGGGTCATCTGCAGATAAGTACAGCTGTTAACCAATTGAATAGCATCCCCATGGTCCGTGATATACTAGTTCTCACCTTCTAATCTGCACGTCTTAAGTATCAATCATAATCGTCCCAACTCGTTAACGGTGGCTGATAGAGCGCAAGCTGAAGTGAAGCTTGGCAAGAATCTGGAATTTGGCTTTGAAATGCATGTTTAGATGCTCCCTTAGCCAAGCCGTGTGTGGCTGCTCGAAGGGGGCGAGGGGGCGAAAAGTCCCTTGCATGAGGAACCTCATCTCCGAAAGGGTTGACAGACGGCCGATATGATAAAGCCCCTCTCTCGTCATTGGCCAGTATTAGTTAGTTGACTTGTGGCGAGCTGAGATTACGGCCAGGACGGGATAGACTTTGCGACAATATGTTAAGACACGGGTCGTATGGAGTTGAATACCTTAGATCGCGTGGCGCTGTGGCTTACCAAGTGGCAGCTGAGAAATAAGGGTTTCTGCCCAAAGGCGTTGAAGGGATAATCTATACGAATAGCCATTTCTTGATGTGAGCCATGAATCATGACGGATTTCCATGTGCGAGAACCCCCTCAATTGTTCACCTGGTGGAAATAAAATTCCAGACTACTCAACACGGGATCTCGGACTGTCTTAGTAGCCAGATCTGCCTGATACCCCTGTCCTGTAGACTCGGGAGCCAACACGGGAGGGATTACCCTAGCCTCTTCATTGAACCGTGGTTGAAGACCCTGAAGACTTTCTGTAGTATACAGAGGTTGATACTAAATTCCTGAACAGGGGTCAAGACAAGTCAATTACCACTACCCTTTCGAGTATATATACCCCACGCTCTCCTGCCTTCTGTCTTTACTTCCACCAGCTCACTTCATCCTTTGAGGTAGCTATCTACCTGGACATAGCATATAATTGATCTCGATATATGTTCACTGACAATATGCTCAGTCACGCAAAACGTAAGTAAGCACCTTGCCCTGATGGCAAGTTCAGTTCGCTGACTTCTTTTTAGTCCACCAGCTGGAGTCAGTTCCGTCCAATGTCAAATCCAACTGGTTGACTACTATCCAAACCCGCCCCATACGATCAGGATCTATATCCTCCGACGATGGCGCTCCTCCTGCCAGCGTCATTCAAAACCTCGCCCTCGATGACGAAATGATCGTGAACCCCCCACCGAGATCGACCATATTCGAGCATGGAAACGGCACAAGCCTCATGCTCTCCCATCGCGAACATGACTTGTCTGGCTCTACCACTAGACATGTATCCCAGGCCATGTCCACAGTCTCTAAGCGGGACTTCTCTTACGGTTCCTCTGCTTCCTCTTTTGCCAACAGTCTTTATGACACCCAGGCTATCTGGAAGCACGGAAGGGACTATGTGTCCGACGGAATCCCTTTTGAGCTGGACACGCATATGCAGAGAGCCTTGGATAGATACGGACGCGTTTGTGGGAAACCGTTAGACTTTGGACGCTCCGTCACCTCCAAGGAGTTTCTCGCCATGGTTACGAATGAGAGACTTCGATACATGCCAGAGAAGAACAGCAGACTCGACAATACTCTCAAAAAGGCTGAGGCTTTTGCCAAGAAGTTTGACAAGATTACGACTGCTATCAAACTGATTGAGGTATCAACCCATGATAGCTCACCACTTGTTCTCTCCTCCTGCAAGACCTTGCTCGGCTTCGCTGGCAAGTACTCCATTGCAGTTGAACGCTTCTTTTCCAAGCTGGATCTTGCTATGACTACCGTTGTCCGCATGTGTGAGAAGCTTGATGCCCATCATGCTTCGCACAGGATCACTACTATTTTCCAATCCTCCTTGGCCATGATTGTGGATATCGTCGTTGATGTCACTGCCTCATTCAGTACACACAGATCAAGTGGTAGCGAGAAGACTATCGTAACCCAGTTTGAGTCCCGATTCGAAATCATCATCGTCAGACTTACTCAGCTCAAGGCAGAGTTCCAGATGCTGATGCTGAACCGATGGATTGATGCTAGTGGATCCATTGATTCGCTGCTGCTCACCCTTCGTAGCTTTGATGACTTTGGACTCGATACCTGCCCACCAGCATACATCCCCATTCTCATCAAAGTGTGTCTATCTCTTCACAAGTCACACGGAGAGCAAGTTGAGACTCTTCACTGGTTTCGCTTCCTCTGGTCTTCCATCGAGAAACACCGCCATGAACACGATGTTTGCAGTGCAGAGCAATGGTTTGAAGTGTACCAGGAGTACCTTGTCATCCTAGGCCTTCACGAGGAACACACTGAACGCCTCCGCCTGGCTGAAAACTTTCGGGCCGTCATTCTTGCAGACTTTGGGGCTACGCATGCTTACTACATCCGCGCGAGCATCGAGCTGGCCAAGATTCTCGAGATCGATACGGTGCGATACGTTGAAGCTGTGTCTATTTACGAAGAACTATCTCAATGCGACATTCACGGTTTTGATGAAGGCGACTCGATCTTGTCTTTCATCGACATCGCCAAGTACCGTTTGTCTCTTCTCTTTGAGAGTCACACTGATCTCGGTCATCGTGCTGAGACGTTGCTGATTGATGCTTTCGTTTCACTCAAATGGGAGCTCTCATACTCCGACGAGAAAGTGTTGGTAGCTCTGACTCGTATTATCGACTACCATCGCAAGCAGAAACGTCGCGAGAGTGTCACTGCTGCCATCAAGGTCATCGAAGAGTATATAGTCGGTTTGCTCATCGAGGAACGCAACGAGGTCGTACTATTTGACATTGCGCGCAGCTTGGCAAAGATGTACCGCGAACTATCCTCTGTTGAGTTTGGC
The DNA here is from genome assembly GCA_014898835.1 of Fusarium lateritium. Lineage (NCBI taxonomy): Eukaryota > Fungi > Ascomycota > Sordariomycetes > Hypocreales > Nectriaceae > Fusarium > Fusarium lateritium. The sequence goes on from JAAVTZ010000460.1 coordinate 27,281, forward strand.
ATCAAGTTCATTCAGACCCTCAAGGAGGAGGTACTCATGGGCGAGAAGAGCTCAGTGGAGGGCTTCTGCGGGTTCGGCCACGAAGACCGACTAGCTCATCTGGACCGACGTTGCTTTGTCTTCTTACATGCCTTTGAGCAGCTTCTCTGTGGATATGAGCGGGAAAATATGCTCGATATCATCATTCGAGACGTTTACACGGAGACTTGTCTTTATGAAGCGTGGTCTGTCTCTATCAGAGAATCCAGTCGGCCAATCCACATGCGACTTGCGGCTGGTGCTCGCCTAATTGGGTTTTTGGAACTCAAGGGACGACATGTAGAGATGCGAAGACTTCGCACCGAGATGTGGGAATTGTTCAAAGGTTTCTGCTCAGCTTCTGTTGCGTCAGAGTCGTTGTGGCAGCTTTTTGAACTCACACTTGTTAACGTCAACAAGAAAGTGGTGTCTGTTGGTATCCTTGAGTGTCTTGTCGACGTCGGTCTTGAAGTTTTCAAGGCTAGAGATTTTAAGGTTTCTCTCCAACTGCTGAAGTGGTCCCAAGTCTATTTCCGACAACTCACCAAGACGAAACATTCTCGAGCGGTTGAACTTGCTTTCAAGATTTCAGAGTCTTTCTCACGTCGCGTCCAGGTCATTGAACACGATAGCGTTCTCTTGGAACTACAGCAGATTTCATCAGAGATTCTTGTCGAAGTCCTCAAAGTAGGCCGTCTGGATATTGACTTTGGTACTATCCCCTTCGGTCAACTAAACGTCATCATTCGGCTTCTCGGGGAACGAAAGAACTTCTCGATGTTGGAGCGTATTCTCCAATACCTTTGGGATACGCGTATGAGCCGGAACTGGACCGGTGCTGCAACTGTGGCCACTGGACGACGACTTTGCGAGGTCAAGTTTGCTGCTGGTCATCAAGCAGCTGCCATGAACCTTGTAGGAAGTATCTGCTATAACCTTCGAGATGTGTATGGTCCTCTTCACCACCTCACTGTTGATTGCGAGACGCTGCGTGCAAGTTTCCACAATACGTGCGGCAACCACAAGGCGGCAAGGGACATCCACGTCCACCTTCTTGAGCAGATTGGCAGTATGAAGGGCGAGGGAATCTCCGACCGTGAGGATCTGGCTGACTTGGTCATGGACCAGGCCAAGAGGTTGAAGTGGGCGCATCACAATCACAGGAGTAAGGTCGGCGGCGAGGACGACAAGGATGAGTCATTCTACACGTCGATCCTCATGAAGGCGCAGAACTCACTTCATGGGCACCATAGAAGCGACTCAACGCTTCTCAGGGATGCGATGACTCTGGAGGGAGAGAAGAGGGAGACAAAGTGGAAGCATCCCGACAACTGGAGTTTGCCTGTTGCTGAGGCGCTGTAGAATGTGATATTCGAGTCTCATTGAATCTGGATGACATAGACTTTTTACTCGTTTGTTTCAGCAGGATTCTAGATCTTTCCTATTTATCTTATCTTTTTATCAGTATCAATCTCTCTGTTGACACCCACGTGCAAGGCTGACTTAAACTCCGATATTCTCAGTGATAAACACCCTCATTAGGTGCAGTGTCAGGGCTTGAAGTTGCTGGGATCAAAAGTCTGGCACAAATGAACACCTATCAGCTGGCGGAAGGTAGGGACACGGAGATTGGTCCGAATCGGTCGGGGAGTAAACAGGTTGCTTGCATCATTGAGAGTCGAAGAAGAAACCTTTCTCAACTATTTCCTCATAGCATGGAAATACTTTATATAGCTGTGGCCTATGGCCTATGACCTATAAAAATTTGAGATGTCATACCCATATGAGGGTTGCCTTTCTTATACAGTGATGGTAAAGGAACGACAAGGCAGACTCGTAGATAAGGGGGAACTGATTAACCATGTTGCTGTTTATTGTGCTTTAGAAAGATTCTTTCTGCCAGTTCGCAAGTGGTATAACGAATGCACCAAGATAAAGTGTGGGATCAGAGTTACAATCTCGCCGACGACTGGGATTCAACATTAGCAACAAGCAAGTGTCGATATTGGTAAAGGTTGAGCTCACCCATTCTTCACCCCAGTCACCCTGCCGGTCTACGGAATTCTTCATCGTCATTGTGCGGGAATCCGTTCGAGGTAACAGCGAAAGACTAGTCATAAATGATAGAAGGGTCTGTCATAAGCCAGGTTGGATGTTATATTAGTATATCGACGTCGCCATACTGGCATTCTGTGAACTTACAAATATAACGGTAACAACAGTAAAGGGCATGATGATGAAATTCATGAAACGTGCGGACTCTGCTTCGTTAACTGAGGCTTGGGCTTACATTGCTTGATTGATGTTGCTAAGCTGTTGAAAACCATTGTCAATGCTGATAATAACTCAACGACATGTCACTCATGCCATGGGAGTGTCTTGATCAACTTACACCTTCAAGTGTCGTCGCTGCATCCTCGTCCATGTGTTTAAGACGTTGTATCAGACCTTTCAAACTAGAAACCTCAACCAAGGTTTCCGGAGAATAGTGCTTGATTGGACTGTCTTCACGTGTCTAATCCTTTTGTGCCAGTAGAATATCGGCGAACTCTTCGATGACCTCCAACTGTAGCTTTGCCGGCTAAGTGAGATTGTTATTTATTTTATCATAAGGTACTATAAACCTTGCAGAGGTTAGGTTTAGTAACCACGGAGATGGTAGCTCTTATTGTATTTCAAATTAGATTGTCTTTGACTCATTTAAATAGCTAATTTTAAACTTTTAGAGTTATATAGTGCTTTCTTTTATATATAATAACTCTAATTAAGTGCAATACACTCACTCCAGGATAGGACTACTTGAACGGACTTTCGGGATTTTATTATATATTTAATTGCTTCAGGACATCGCTGCTACACCAGGATGCTATAAGCGCTAAGCTATCTAATCCGCACAGTGGCTTCTTTCTGGCTGTACAGCTGGCCGTCTGGGAAAATCGTTCCGTGACGTTGATTGAACGAGACCAATCCAACTCGCTCGTACTCCCCGCTGTGCTGAAATTTTCGAAGAGCGAGGAATATGTCTGCGTTTCCCTTCTCATGATCTTTGCTAATACCAAGATGTAAGCACCGCAGCTCGATTGTCCCTTCGGCTGGAATTGCGTCGGGGCTACCTGCCATAACAAATTCGAGATCGCCAGTAAAATACCCGTGGCCGTACGTTGTTTTCATGTCAATTTCTAATGTCTGGCGCGCAATCTCGTAACGTAGAGTTCCAGGGAACAGCCGACCAGATAGTTCAATCCAACAGCCAGAGCCATCGGCCGCGAGCTCGCCATAGGGGTTCACGCCAGCCTGCTTACATTCGACAGCAACAACTGAGCAAGCCGGCTCTAGCTCTCTCAAACTGTATGTCGCGCATGGAACGGATGCCCATGACCAAGATGGAGCACGCCAGTGTGTTCCTGCTGATCTGCTTTCGCGTGTAGTCCAAGCCAAACAGCGTGGAAGATGAGCCTCCCAGTGCCCGGCGAGATACCGACCTAGGCCTTTATTCTCGCGGTTGAAATCAATCGCTAGACCGGACAGGGCAGGAAAGGTGTCTTTGGCCATCGTTAGACTAAGACTGCGGTATCTGTCGACTATCAGCTGCCACTTGCGCCAGGGCTCCGTCTGAAGGCAGGCTGGCCTATCCGGATCTCGCTTGATGCCGGGTCTACAACCACAGTAGCCGGCAGTATTGCATTCCCAGAATATTTCCGTTTTGCCAAAGTAGATCACACGGGACGAAAGATTTCTTTCCTGAAACACCCAGGCGCGATCTAAAAGCGGGTAAGCTGGGCCACGGCCGAGAACAGTGTTCTGTGACATGAATTGGCCAGCAGGATGGCCATAATCTTGGCGCACGAATACAGACGACGATTTGCCCTCGAGGTTCACGGTAGAAACAGGATGAGCTCTGTATTCGGGGTTATATGCGGGGAAGCACCCACCCTTGCTATTCTTTGCTGATAATGCAGCAATAGTGAAATGTGCTCGACTGTATATGTCGGCCATTTGGGCAGCTTCAGCTTCCCAGTCGGAGGTGCTGTCTTGTATGATGCAAAGACTGTCGATCCAAAGATATCGATGTCCAGTCCTGCGTACTATTGTGATAGCGTCTTGGAACGTTTTTGGGAGGATGTTCCAGGGTATTCCTGTCTTATGGCGTTCGAGGTTCCCTTGCAAGGTCCTTATGGGCTGATATCCACCCCAGCAATGTGATAAGCACACATATCGACCTTGGTGATTTTTGGTGGTCTCAACAAGACAAATATCCTCGCTTTGAACGTCGAGTAGCCGAGTAGGAAGAGGAACGTCCGACGTATCTCTTAAGCGACAGGACTCGTGTTCCGAGTTACATCTTTGAATCCAGGCTTGGATACACTCAAAAACTGCGGGGGAGTCGCTACACTCGAAAGCTGGTCTTCCAAAATCCCCTTCTTCCATACTGGGCTTTAGATAGTCGGGACTTCGGATAGGTAATGGGAGGTTGAGAGCTAGGAACCACGCCATAGTGACTGGCTGCCAGTGTTGGGTTGTAAGCCATGACTTGTGGAATGGCAAAAGATCAGAGTGATGAGCTTGGGGTGCAATTTGTCCTATTAAAGCGTGAGCAAGAGCCAAATGGTAATCATATCAATTTTAGCAGTCCTTACTCGAGGAAGTCACATGGAAGACAAGGTTCAAGATTTTGCTTCCGTCAGTAGTCGAAAAGGGTACGATTTGTACGCCCATCGCGTTGCCATTTTCCACCAATCGAACATGATCGTACACAGCGAAACTGTTTTGTTCTGTGCCTAGAAGCTTCTGGTAAATCCTGAAGCCAGCTAATATGAGCTGACAGCGACTGCAACCCATTGAATTAGCTTGCTCTAGCTGAGATTTTGTACGGGAGCTTCCTTTGAACTCGACTTTTCCAAGCTCGTCGATAGTCGCAGGGTTATAGGGTCGCAATTCCTGCTCACTTAGGACCCTGCAGAACGCGCACAACTGATGCATACGTCCCCGTGGAGAAGGCATATCACTATTATGGGATATTCCTTGCTCGCCAGAGGGTATATACCCGTCCATCGATATTGCTCTGGAGGGGAGAAATGTGTGAAAAGGTTTATGGGCAATCTTAAATGAGCAAAAAATGCTTCCCTTTTTGATTTCGTATTTCGTGCTTGATAATCTACCAGTGTGGCTTTGTTTCATAGGCAGGTTACGGTAACAACTCAGCAAAGCTGAGTAGTTCCGGTGGACCTACACACCCCTGTTTGAAGCTTCTGAGTGGTTGGCCTCGGATCGCAAGGATCCCTATCGATGCATTACACGTGGCAAGCCAACGCGGACGGCTCTTTCCGATCTTCTACCAGGGGCAATAGGCCTTTCATATGGCTAAAAGGTAGTGAAACTTGTGTTCACTACCTGAGCCGCCTCAATCAGCAGCATGTGGCTTGACAGGTACCAGGAGTTACCGCTGATGCATGTTCACTGCACATTTGCGTCGGCAAGGTAAACAAGCCATTTGATATCGCTTTGATAGCTCAAGGTCTTTTGAGATCGAAGTTCGGGACAAGTCTCGACTTTGGCCTCCATGGTACCTACTTTCGCAAATTCTCCATCTGAAAAATTACGCTTTAGCCAGGACTTTGGTGAACTGCACTGAACAGCGTATAAATAGACTGAGTGCAAGTTCAGTGAGTTATGGGCCCACGACATCGTAGTCGACGTCTTGATTCTCTCCAACACCTGCTTTTTGGGAGGTAGCACTCAAAGAAAAGCACTCCTTATCAGTGTTCGGACTAACAATCACATTGACACTGTTGTATTCTCTGGAAGAGAATCACTATTATACTGACGAGCCCACGAAGCCCAGCCCACAAAACGAGGACAACGTCAGATTCAAGTCGAGTGCGGGGTGAGGGGGCACATCACATACCCTTGCTTGGCCAGCGGTCTATTTCCACCCAGCGCTAACCAAGCTTTCAAAAAACTCCATCCTCTACAAAATACATAAATACAGAAATTGGAGGAGAATCCACGTACGGACCTCATATATACTGCCTGTTTATCCGTTTAAGCATTGTGTATAGCAGGGGGAAGACAAGGGTCACGAAGGGTGTAAATTGCGCGATTATTGTACAGTTTATACTGCATGCTGATACTTCCTGATCAGATTGATAACAAAACTAATCTAACTTTAGCCATGTTGACGCTGTTACCGCCACCTGATGACAACCAACAGAATGAGACTTGGCATGGCTTGGCAAGGCGCTCTCTATGGGCCCAACGAAGATCAACTCCGTTACCGGTATGGTCTCATAGTAAGGAACCGTTTATTCTCTTGCGTGATTATTATCAATCAGTAGCCAAGCTCTTCCGTGGTTGTCTCCGTTGTCGCACTGATCGCTTGGAGGGCTCACAAGACCCCACATCATTCCATGCAAGATTTCCCTCTCGTCGGTTTCTGGACCGACCGAAAAACGCCGTCTTTACATCTCCATGGAGGCGATGAGATTTTGAGAACATACGATGGCCCTCCCATCCTTCAGGTTGATCCATGTGTACCTGCGATTCCTAATCCCCCGTGCTTGGGAGGTTCTCTGCGACAAGGTCCGGGCATGGGTTCACCGGTTAACTTACCGTTCCATTGAGCCCTGTCGAAACGTCATCGTCATCGGGGGCTCCTTCGGTGGGATTGAGTTGACCCGTAAGCTGGCCCAGTCCTTGCCCACGGGCTATAGGGTCGTCCTCCTCGAGAAGAATTCTCACTTCAACTACCCCTTCAACTTCCCTCGCTATTCTGTTCTGCAAGGTCACGAGCATCTATCTTTCATCCCTTACGACGGAATTGTTAAGAGTGCTCCGAAAGGTATTTACACCTTTGTTCGCGGCGAAGCTACTACCATCACCGACCAAGCCGTGCACCTGGCTTCCGGGGAAACCCTACCTTACACCTATCTGGTGCTGGCCACAGGCGCAACTCAGAGACCACCAGCTAGAGTGATAGCAAGCGAGAAGACTGAGGCACAGGCTGAGCTGCGGAGCACACAAGATGCCATCAAGGCCGCATCAAAGGTAGCCGTTATTGGAGCCGGTGCAGTAGGTGTAGAACTGGCCGCAGACATCAAAAGCTATTATCCAGACAAGCTTGTCACGTTGATACATTCAAGAGGAACTCTGCTTCCGCGCTTTCCTGGTGTTCACCTACATGTGCTTGCGGCTCTTGAGACGCTTGGTGTAGACGTTCTCCTGGGCGAGCGTCCCCAATTGCCCTCGACGAAGGATAATTTTGAGGATGAGCTGGAACAAGACAAGCGGCAGAGCCTTTTGTTTTCTGATGGCAGGTCTATTGACTATAACTTGGTGGTGAGGAGCCCGATTCCACAACGACGTGTCTCTCTAATGGTGTAATAGATCCCTTGTACTGGTCAGCGCCCCAACTCGGGTCTTCTCCAAGATATCGAGCCCGACGCCATTTCTAATAGCACTGGTCGTATCCTCACACAGCCGACGCTCCAAGTATCTAGCAAAAGTGGCCACGAAACGAGACTCTTTGCTCTTGGAGATGTGGCTGAAACTGGAGGTGCATTGATGGCTCGTTCCGCTTGGTATCAAGCCCAGATCGTGCGACAGAATATTCTTGATTTGATCAAAGGCAAGAAGCCGACTGCAACTTATATTCCTAATCTCGAGGTTGAAGGGGCACTCAAGTTGACTCTAGGAAAGGTGAAATCTCCTTAGCTTGGGATAATTTATCGACACTGCTGACGTTGACTTGTATTATCTTAGTCCGACTGGATCATGTATGTCAAGCCCAAGAATGGTGATGCTGTTATCAATTCATACAGCAATGGAAACGAAGACCTGGATGTTTACTCCGCATGGAACTATTACGGTGCCGATGTTAGCAGCGTGGAGAACGAAACGTCGCCACCCGCCTCTCTTCAAATTTGACAGATCCATGGTCATCCGTGAATAAACGAGACATGACAGTCTATAGGAAAGTCGATACGCCATAGAAGCCGCGAAAACCTAAAGAGCTTTAATCCGGCACATGTCTGTTTGATAATAGGTATAGCCTTTTTTTGCTATCGATTGGATGTTTGGGCCGGATCCTATAACCAGTCTTCACCACAATATCCGTCGCAGACTCGCAGGCGCTTTGTTTACAAGGTGACGCCAAGATTTGCATCATGGGGCTGCGCGTTGAGCCTGAGCGCCTTGAAAGCTAGAAGCACTGCCCAAGGTGAATCATGAACCCTGATTATGAAGACAATAGAGATACCACAGTTTCAATGAAAAGCACTGTCAATGTTATTCGCATTCAGAACATATGCGTAACTTAAATCTTTCACCCCGTCCGTCCTAATAACCTCTCGTATTTTTCAATTTGATCTTAGTGACATCCAAACAATTGTGAAATAACAGCTATTCAAACATGGGCCAGCTGTCCCGTCCTTCAGGGTACACGCAAGCCTTCCTCTTTCAGAAGCGGCAAGATCTTGCTGCCAAAGTACTCAAGATCAACAACAAAATCATAAAGGCTGAGCTGAACACCGTCGATGCCAACTTCGTGCAGAGCCTTCAACTTTTCCACGACATACGTTGGGGAACCGATGATCTCAATGTTCCCACCAAGGCCCAGACCTTGCTTGTTGCGGGGGTCATTTCGGCCTCTCCATGCATGAGCGTCGCTGTCATAACCTTTCCCTTTCGTGTGCACTCCAAACCAGCTACTAGCCTTCTCCTTGCCGGCTACAATGTCCAGGGCGTATTTCTCTGCCTCTTCTTGTGTATCACGGGATACAATGACAGGATTGATAATGATCTTGATTTCTCGCCCAACAGCTTTCGCAGCCGCTTTGATGGTCTTGATATGCTCAGGTAATGTCTCGAGGGCGCTGTCGATGTGAGCACCACCCGGTGACGTGACAAAGATTAAATCTGAGTACCGGGCCGCAAACTCTATGCCGGCTGGAGAGCCCGTCGCGTTCACGAGAACTGGTCGTCCATACTGTGGTTTTGGGGTGATCCAAGCATTGGCAAGCTGCCATGGGTTCGCCTTGGCTTCGTAAGTAAGGTTTTCGTCCTCTCCCCATAAGCTGTTGACAACGTCGAAGAGCTCGCCCGCCATCTCGTACCGCTTATCATGTTCAATGCGTTGCCAACCGAACATCTCATGCTCGATGGCTCGGTGGCCAGTCACAATATTGATGCCCCAGCGGCCCTTGGCGATATGGTCTAGCGTTGCGCCGTATTTGGCAATGTGAAGTGGATGCAACGGGCCATAGAGGACATGCATTGTTGAAACCAGAAGAATACTTTTGGTGGCTGCGGCCATGGCACCAAGAGCAACGAAGGCATCTAGCGATGCTTCGCCGTCATAACCTCCTTTGGGTAGCCATTGTGTTCGACTGAAAGCAAGCTCAAAGCCCAGGGACTCGGCCTTTTGTACAACGCCAAGGTTGTAATCGAATGTCCAGCTGTTGCTTGTTGGATGGGATGAAAGATGAATATCCTGCAGGTTCAGGAAAACGCCCAGCATTAACGGCTGTTTGATAGCGCGGCTGAGTGGACTGTCATCATAGTCAAGGGGTCCTTTCAAGACTGGACCTCCATCTCGCACTGACTGGCTCATTGTCTTGTCTTGAGAGAAAAGGTTATTTTCACGAGACTGAATATGGGGGTAGCACTCTCAAACTAGACAGTGGCACCGTAAACCAGACCAAGATATACTCTAAAAACCTAATTACCATGTTACTGCCGGTTGACGATTGCGCAATGGTGTTACGCCATAATGCGCTACAATGTCCTGATGCGGGGAAGATATCTAGCCATGGGAAATTATATCCGATCCCACCAACTGGCGCAGAACCCGATCACGAAATACCATGCATATTTAAATCATCTTACAAGAGACGTTACGCATGAGGGATATGTTGTAGGCTCGATACCACTGCAGCGATGTGCATACAAAAGTGTGGGCTATTTAGTCCGTCATTGCAGCTTTGCTCTAATCTCCACATTAGCCTTATCACATCAGAAACCAATAACTGGCGCAAAAGAAGGGCCCAGCATCACATACCACACGAAAACCTTCTTACTGCTTGAATGCTCGAAAGTTTGATCCCAGAAGATAATGGTGTGATCCGTTCTCTTTTCGCGTTTATAGTCTAGTTCATAAGCGAGACTTTTCATATTATGACCAAGTGACAGGGAGATCCCCCTCTGGCCAACAGGATCCAGCCCCAATTGCACTCTTCAGTTCAAAGTAGGAAGTTCATCCGATAGATCCTATTCTAATTCATCTTGATAGACCTTCTTTACAACAAATATGTATATCTCTAAAGCTTTGCAAGGCGTCCTTCGCTTCCTTGGGAGCGGGAAGCTGATCTGATTGTTAGACCACGGAGCGAGCCTTCATTACGCCAACTCTCGATGTAATCAATGAACGACTGGGTCCCTTCAGCCCAGGCACTAGCTCTGGCTCGCTTTGTCTTCTCTTTGGGATCCGTAATCCTTGCTGCTTCGCCGTGCCCATTGAAGTAACCCGGCGTGCACCCTGCCAATGCTGAGTAGTAGGGTGCTCGTTTCAAGATCTCCGCTGTGTGAGCTTCCTCTGCTTGACGAGTCACTTCGATGATAGGTCTCTGGCCATGCTTGACCTGCTGTTTGGCTTGATCTATCATATAGGTGATATGATCTGCGATAAGACCGAGCATAAAAACATTATTTCCCGTTATCGTCGCTTGGTTGGAGCTCGAGAAGAACAGATTTGGGAATCCGTTGGTAGCATATCCATGTAGTGTAGCGGGCCCATTGGACTGCCATTTGTCGTCTAGGAGAATTCCCTCACGACCTATGATGGCAACACCAGTCCTCACGGAGGGGCTTCCCAAACCAGAGGCTGGCGTCTTGTACCCGGTGCCAAAGATAATGATGTCGAGCGGATACTCTTTATCGCCGACCACGAGGCCCCTCTCGGTTGCCTTGGACGGACCTTGGCCATTGGTATCAACTAAGTACACATTTGGCTGATTGAAAGCCTGTAGATATGCGTCACTGAATGTCGGCCGCTTACACCATGATGGGTACCATGGCTTTAGCTTAGCGGCCGTATCGGGATCCTTGACGATGCTGTCAACCCTAGCACGAACATCGTCCATGTGAGGCAGGTCGAGTTTGTGGAAGTTCTCGGTGTGCTCTGCCAGATTCTCAGGTGCAGGATCAACGATGCCGTAGTTGGGCGAACCAACGACAGCAGAATACCCGGGCATAGTTGTCCACGCATCTTCAACCAGGTTAGGTATCCCCGGCTGAGCTCCATTATTGATAAATGTGCCAAAGTTAAGCTGTCGCTTCAACTGCCATCCATCTTCAGTGGCAACAGTTTCTTTGAACTGGTCCACGTCAGTTGGATGCTGGCCACGAGGGTTGACAGCTGCTGGTGTTCTTTGGAAGACGTAGAGTTCTTTTGCATACTTAGCAACTTGGGGAATGACCCCAATCGCAGTCGCTGCAGTACCGACGACACCGACCCTCTTGCCTTCGAGACCAGTCAGAATTTGATTTGCTTGGGATCCTCCAGAGACATTGTAATTCCAGCGCGCGGTATGGAAGATAGAGCCAGAAAATGACAGTAGACCGGGGATGTCGGGGATTTGAGGCCTAGTGAGTACTCCTGCAGCAAGATAGACATACTCAGCGCGGAATTCGATGTCAATTTTTGGATCCGAAGGACCACGTCGCTGGGTCAACTTGATAGTCCAGAGTTGGGTCTCATCGTCCCACTCGACGCTCTTGACATCCGAGCGGAAAAGTGTCTTGTCATTCAGCTTCCATTTCGATGCAATCCGCTCCGCGTGCTGCCTGACTTCTTCACCAGGCGCATACTTGTGCGTCGGTATGTAGCCCGTCTCTTCTAGAAGCGGCAGGTAAATGTAGCTTTCAACATCGCAGTGAAGACCGGGAAATCTGTTCCAGTACCAGGTACCTCCAAAGCCCCCCGCAGCGTCGACAAGACGAATGTCATCAGCAGTAGCAATGCCTTTCTCAATGAGGCGGACGGCAAATTGAAGACCGCCAAACCCGGCCCCAAGAACAAAGAATTTGTGAACATCATGTTGTTTGATGGGCGGGTCTTGGGCGTTGAGAGCTTCATGGTCCGCCCAAGGATCTTCGACCAGCGCATTCAGTCGTTTGATGTCTGTCTCTGTGAGTTGGACAAACTGAGCCGAACCATCAGGCCTTAAACGTTTCTTGGCTTCTTCGGCATATTTCTTCTGTGTGGCTTTCAAATGCCCAATGTCGTGGGAAGGCTTAATTTCGTCTGTGGTCATCTTATTTTGCAAGTATAAATGATTCACGAAAGCGGCAATATTAAACAGAATTGGCTGGGGTATAGCTCGGATGTCTCAATAGTCAGTTGAGTAAGGCGGATTCATTTCAACACACGCACTGCAAGGTCTTTAAATCATCTTGTCTTATACTGCTGTCCTATACCTTTGCATCGCATATTACCAATTAGGTGGAGAAATGATTGCCTACAGCAGGCAAGTGAAAACGCAATGCATGAGCTAAGATTGGGCATGGTAGGCGTGATAGATAGCCCCCACTAGAGATAACTAAAAAGCCCCATGATAGATGGGTCAGATACCTAATAGGTTCCCACTTCCAATGGAAATACCTCGGAAACAATGAGTATACATGCGTGCGATCAGACACACTTCGGCAATAACCGTGGGGAGACAGACAGATACTCATTGAAGCGTTTTGAATGAAGGCTTAGTGATAGCCAATCAAATCATGCGAACAGTTAGTTGCTCGATTACGAAGCTTCATGAGTGATTTTTCCATTATCAGGCCCAGCGGGGATCACGGTTGTAGATAGGGCTATAGGCATGCATAGTTGTATCGAAGGCTGGGCCATTTGAGCAAATGGGATGTCTCACCCACCATATCGAATGAGCGTAGGCACGAGGACTTGCGGAACTCCCCAGACTTTCTTAGCATACATAGGTGGATGACCGAGCTCGCACCTGTGTACAGATCTACTACAAGATCGACGATCGACGCTTTCAGCTAGAAGAAAGGCGTGTGATTCAACTTGTGTCGTTGATTTTATCCCCGAATCCTCGATGATACAAAATTGACCAGATTCTAGGGTAGACCTGTACACGGTCTCCGGCTCCCATCTCCAGGTCCGAGTCGTACCGGGTCTGCGGATCGATTGTTCTCACGGTTGAGTTGATTATTAACGAAGGTACGGATGATAGCCCGGAAGTTAGTGGGAGCACGGAGCTTGAGAACATGTGGATCAAGATTAATTTGCTACTCAATTTTTATGGGAGCAGGCTTGATGAAGAGTCATTCAAATCTAAAACAGTAGTAACTATAAAGATAGTGGCTTTAGAGGGTTGAAGCTTGTTGGATATCTCCAGTCCCAACTTATCCGGTACATGGGATGAATCTGGATTCTCTCGTATTTGCTCTTCAGGTGAATGCGGAGACGGAGGAACTTGTCCTCTGGGCCAGTAGACGTGCGTGGGTAACTTGGTCGGAGTATTTATCTCGCCGGGCTTAAAATAATCCGGGCTCACTTCCATCGCTAAGACACTGAAGTCTCGCATTCGCTTGATCAAGGTTCCCAGCTCTAGCTGAAATGGGCTTTAGCTTCTTCAGTATGTCGTAGCAGAACCCCGCTATGTTGTGCTAAACTCTCACCGGGATACTCATTTAGTCTGGTGGTCATTGATTGTTGATCCCGGAGAGGCTTTCGACGAGGGAATACTATCATATCTCCAAAAATGACTTCTAAGAGGCTGAGCAATTGCCGGCACTTCGCTTCTGGTTGTCGTCAAGATACTAGCGCTACAGTGGAGGTTGCTATTTCCTGGTATTGCACTCTTGGCTAGGACGAATTCATCATCGACCGTTACCTCTGGAGGTGATCCTCCAAAAACTGTCACGCCCATAGATTCCAAAACATCGGGTAAGACGCTTATCGAGACAACCACTTAGAAAAGACTCCCACGCTCCAAGAGGACTAACACGAATATCTACGATCACAGCACAATCATGGTAGTTACCTAACTGGACCAAGAAGCATAGACTAGCTGAGTTTCGAGTTGTGTATCATAAGCCCATCACGTCTGTGGGTGATTAATTTCCATTCTTACGTTCGTCTTCTTAATACCATGAAATGACTTTACTGGCGAGGGCCGATTTGCGCCACAAGCGTCTCATGATGGATCTCATTGCCTCCTCGCTTGACATCGTACCGGTCCTCTGCTTCTATAAGATCACGCATGTGCTTTGTTTGAAGGTGAAATTTGACGGCTTCTGCATCCTTGTAACTGGGTTTACTTAGTTCAGTGCATGTGGGCTAATAATCAAGCGCGAAAACTCACATCTCGTAAGTGACAAATTGGAAATGCTCATCATCTCTGTTGAGCAGGAAAAGTTCAACACCAGGCTCATTCTCTTTGACGTGTTCCAGAAAGGTTTTGAGGAGTTCAAATGTCTGAACTTTGTCAACAGCTGTCAATCTTGAGTCTACTGAGGATCATTTCAAACCTTATCCATAGCCTCTTTTGTCTCCCGGACGCTGATGACGTTGGTAACGACCTTCTGAGAACTCGAATACCACGCTCCTGGAGAGACAGCATCGGCGTGGCGGGGGGTTGTAGACATATCGGGCGGCAAGTGATATTGGTTGTGACGATTCGCGAATGTTTGTTAGGCTTGGTTTGAGCTCAATGGCTCGTCAAGCAAGAGACGGCCTTATCACTTTAAAAGATGGGGGTGGCGTTACCCGTCTCGGTAACCCATTGGTGAGCTCGGGACCGACACACCAAGACACTCTAATTGACCCGCCCTCACTCACTATGACAACAACGATACCAAGCTTACCATCCGAGTTCTTCTTTTTACGACGACATCCATGCATTTACTAAATGTAGGATTGAGCAGGTGTAGATCCTGAGAACCGAAGTAGAAGCCGGAAATTCATCGCAATAAAATCGGCCCACAGTCGGTGGCCACGCGATATTTCAGCATTGCTCCGGTCTACATAAAGAGTTAAAGGGAATACAGCGGATATTATTCATGCTCACTTCGATGGAGGGACCAAGTGTATCTCCATTTTCAGCCGATTCTCCAGCAGGGCTAAGTGGAACACAGGGCTGGTAAGGAGCTGGTTGGACCTTGACTGGGAATTTGAAGCTTAGTTTCTATGACTGTTGGTAAAAATGAGTATCAATCAAGCTGTTAACGCTAAAGCCGCTTGTGTAGGGACCGGCTTTTGGTTACAATGATGTCCGGAGATATGGGACATTGTTGACCCCGGCTGAAGGTAGGGGAGAACCTCGCTTAGCACTTTTACTCTCCTTTTTAATTCGGCAATCTCTACGCGAATTTGTGCATGCATTTGTCTTCAAGTCACACATCGGAGGCGGTCCTGATATAATAAACCACAAGTTCGTCTGATGCTGAAATGCAGAATGTCGCCAGAAGATCTCACTCTCCTTTACCGAACTCTTTACGTTTCAGTGGTGTATTCTACCCCATGTTTTAAAACTGCGTGCCAGTGAGCATTCTGTGGGCGACGCTGCATATGCAAAGAACACCGTAGTGTTTGTACCATCTTGTCCAAAAGTTCATTCGAGTATGTGACGCCGGTTTTGCCAGCTCATCGATACTACAAGTAGTGAGAATATCCCTGTCTTCCAAAAAACCTTCAACTCCATGGTGCTACCGGCTTATGTCTTCTTTACAATCGAGGTGATCGACGCATCAGGTGTGACTCACGAGTAACCAGGCGCAGTTTAGCCGCTAAATCAAAAACTGACGAACTAACCCCAACTAGTCATCGCAGTACTGACATCTCGCAAGGTTAGCTCAAACAGTGGAGTATGTGTTCAATTGCACCATTCCCTGACCCCACCAACGCAGTCAATGTGCTGTCGACTATATATATCACTATATGCCCTATCGGATGACTCTTTATTAGCATCTCAACCCTTCAATTCCTATCAGACATGACTTGGTCTACCTCGGAGTGGCTTAGGAGACTTCCTAAAGCCGAACTTCATCTTCACCTAGAAGGGACAGTCACGCCCGAGACGTTGGTTACTCTCTCAGAAAAGCATGACTCAACTCCCTTTACACTCGAAGAGGCCCGGTCCATATATGAGTACACGGATTTTATCCATTTCTTGAAAACATTCAAATTTGTTACCGACCGTCTTCAAACACCCGAGGATTACGCCTTGATCGTCAGAGAGATGATGTATGACCTTCATAGACAGGGTGTAGTCCATGCTGAGGTCTACGTCGCTTGGGGCGGCATCTTTTATAACAAGCCACATCTCAGCGTGGAAGATGTCATGATTGCGATAGAAGACGCGAGAGTGCAGGTTCAACAGGAGATTGGCGGTCCATCAATACTATGGATCGCCGACGCAACTCGCCAGCGGGGGGTGTCCGAGACCAGCCAAGTCTTTCGACTTGCAGCTGAGCTCAAATCTCGTTTCCCTGCCATTATCGGGGTAGGTATTGGTGGTGATGAAGTCGGAGGTCCCATCGAAATGTTCCACGAACTTTACGTAGAGGCCAAACAAGCAGGCTTACGTCTCACTGCACATGCTGGAGAGGCATCAGGCCCTTTGAAAGGGCCCTTACAGATACGAGCTGCATTGGAAATGGGTGTCGAGAGAATCGGCCATGCTTTGGATGCACAACACGACGATAGACTTATGGACTTGTTGAGGGAACGTCAGGTGCCACTGGAAATCAACGTCACTTCAAACATTATGACAGGCTGTTGTCCATCCCTCCGGGCCCATCCGCTGCCCATATACTTGGAGAAAGGGCTTCTTTGTACAATCAACTCGGATGACCCCGCAATGTTTGGCTCAACGTGCTTGGAGGAATACATGCTTCTAAGTGAGCAGTATTCATTGGGTTCAGATGCGGTACGGCAACTGGCACGTAATTCAATTACTGCTAGCTTCTTGCCCGACGAGAAAAAGCAGGAGTTTATTTCCAGAATAGACGCACTGTGAATGGCAAGGAGGCTGTTGTCGCAAAACTCTAACTCAAGATATCAACATCCTTGGGTGATAAACAACAATGGAATAGATGAAACGGCCGCGGGGAGTTAGGTAGACTAAATGGGGACTCAACGTCTTGAAGTACTTATATTTTAAGTAGATAGCATTATAGATTTGTTATTTCAAATAGCCTGAGAGTGAGTCCAGAGCCCGGTTAGCTGTTAATACTTGTTGATATGTGGTAAATGCTTTTCTGAATTTAGGCTGCCCGTCCGGCTACAGATTGTGCGGCTCGTGCTTCCTTGAACGACTTGACCGTGCGAACTGACATGAACCTCACTCGTTCGAGAAATCAACAAGAGGTCAAGGCCGGAGCTCAGGGTGTGTAAGTAAGTTCACAGCATGACCGTCAGAGTGGAAGAGTTCATCTCTATGCTTCCTAAAGCTGGTATGAAATTGAAACTAACATGCCGCTATCCTACTTTAGGTTCAAATATATGGCTTCCAAAAACCTTAACAAAGCCCAGCTTCTCCAAATTCCGTGCACTGCCCGATGAGGTCCTTGCTAAAGCTATAGCGAAAGCACAATTCTCATCTCGAGAGACCTGTAAGCGATGGCCGATAAGTGCTTGGTGCACACCACGCCCTCTCGCTTCAGGCAGAGTACTATCATGATAGAGATAGCCTATTCTATCCCCTTCTGATTCGACGATGGAAAATGCTGCCGTTCCGAGCACTCCATCTGCATCCCTAGCCTCATACAGATGCGTATTTTTCCTCATTGATACTACTTGGGAGAGTAGATTCAGAAGGTCAAGAGGTCGACCGCCGGTTGCAAACCCTTCCACAGACGCTTTTATGAACGAATCTACATCCGGGGTCTTGACGATGTTGAAGCTGCGAGTGTTCATGGTGATGGGGTTCCTTAGGTCGCAAACAAACGTGTCAATTCCACCTATTTGCACATAGCCGCTTTCCAGAAGGAGATTGACAGTTTCCTCGTTGTCAGGTAGAGAAATGTCAAACTGTGGCTTCAATCCCAAA
Source organism: Fusarium lateritium (assembly GCA_014898835.1). NCBI lineage: Eukaryota > Fungi > Ascomycota > Sordariomycetes > Hypocreales > Nectriaceae > Fusarium > Fusarium lateritium. Next base: position 45,364 of record JAAVTZ010000460.1, read on the forward strand.
TCTTTGTATAGAGCTTCAATGACTTTGAGGTCGTCGGGTGTCGGCTGCTCGAAAGATCCCAGCCCAATGGTGTGGTTCAATTTTCGATCGTATTTGTCCGACGATATCACTGATGTAGATCCAGCAACTCGGTGAAGGGTAATAGGATCTTCTGGGCGTAGAATATGTATTGCCGAAACCTGGTCTTCGAGGTGATGAGTCTCGATATCAAGCATTCGCTGGAGCGTCAACATTGTGATAGCCGCCGAGTCTAACTGCACTCTTGATGAGGTCAGAGGAAAAGCAAAGTCTCGGGATTGAAGGAGCCGAAATTGTCGTGATATTCTTGAAGCTTGCCACAGTAAAATTCGGATCTGTCAGACTCGGACAGCATTGCGACATCTTGCATTTACATCACGTGCACTCCACCTCTTTTGAGGGCCAGGGGTCATAGACCACGCCAATATCAATGCATTTTCCAAATGGCAGGGTCACTGGCAAGGACAATTACTAGTAAACACGTCTCAAACTAAAGGATACAATTCTGGCACTTAGAAACATGCATATCATGTTGTCTTCTAACAGCAAGTTTCAAGGATAGGCCTGGACATACCTAGAAAACCCTAGCCTGAAAGTTAATGGAGAGGAAAAGAGAAAGAGGGAGAACTTTGTATAGTCTTCTTCGAGCTTTTTTCTTATTCTTGCCAAACATATTTAAATTTTGGCTTGCACGCTTTGAAAGTATTGTGGCAAATCATTGCGTGCTGTCCGTGCGCCCAGTGAATTCGTGCCTCTGCACAAGTCCGCTGAGACCAATTTACGAACTCGGTTACTATTCAGGGCGAAACCGAGAACGTGGGATATCCCATCTCTGACAGAAGCTCGATTGATACTTCTCAGTCCTTTTCGGCCCAACTTTACCTTGATCAAATCCACCAATGGACATAGAGGAAACGTACAGTCTTAGAAGCTAGGGTGTCATATATCGAGATTTCCCAAGAGCCGTAACACTAGTTACTCGGGCCGTCCATCTATCTCGTTAAACTAATCAGCATAGTAACTGACTGGAGATGCTTCTGATTAGCATATGTGTTCATAACAATAATATGTCTTAATCGCGCATGGCTTCATCTAGCGCTTACGGGCTCTTAAGAGATAAGATCGTCGGCTGACAGTCCCGTCGAAGCATAACCCCTTATTCGGATAAGGAAAAGAAAACACAAACACGATATGTCGTGCCAGTGTGGCTATGTGACCTTAATTCATCTCGGATAGAATAAGGTGTCTATATATAGACCTTGTCGCCGTCTCTTCATTTTCCATCAAACTACCGGTATCCTTCAGCTACTTGACCCCGCTCCAGAATCGGGACCTATCCACCAACCAAACCGTCGCGTTCCCTCGGTCACCGGCAAGATGCTCGAATACGCCATCCCACCGGAGTTTCAGGACAGACTGGAGAATATTGGTACTGACGAGCAGCGCTCAGATGACGAAATATTCGAATCTCTTCGCCATTATGTACCTGTCGTGTCCGAGAAGAACATCTGGGCATACTGGGACGGCGGACTTGATGAGCTCCCTTCATGGTGCAAGCGCAACGTGGTTGATTGGGTTCGTATCTGTGGTCCTGAATGGACTGTTCGTCTTCTTGATAACGTCCCTGGGTCGCCCAATCACGCCCTAAAGTTTGCACCAAAGGAGATGCTGCCCAAATGCTTCGTCGAGGGTACGATGACTGGAAAGCACGCTGGACAACATGCATCTGACATGATCAGTGGCGCTCTTCTTTACACGCATGGTGGTATCAAAATGGATGTTGGATGTATCCTCCTCCGTGATCTGGATCGTGGCTTATGGTCCATTCTGGAAGATCTCAAGTCGCCATATGAGATCGCCGCGCCAATTCAATATGCACAATACTTGGCAAACCATTTCCTCGCAGCAAGAAAGGCCAATCCATTCATCAAGAGGTGGTAAGAAACCATGTTCCCAACTCCATGTATCAAGATGGAAGAGCAAGTGCCTTTGTCTCATGCGCTAAACACAATAGGCACGACCTCTTCGTCCACCTTTGGGAAAATCGCAATGATAGCGAAGGTATAAACGCCCATCCACTTGTGGCTTTCCTCAAACAAGCTTTCTCCATGTCCGAGTCGAAGGGTAAGGGTTTCAAGTGGGACTTCAAAGTCTCGATTGAAGAACTGTTGGATTATGCGGCCCAGAATGGATGCTGGGCACGGGTCTGTATGCTTGAAGGAACTGACGAAGATCCTTTCGATCCTTCCGACTACTGGATGACGCACATTCTCGTCATCGATGTCCTGAAAGAACACTGGGTGGCTAAGACTGTCATCGGTGGTGAGAACTTCGGCCAGCATCTCTATGAGTTGATGTCGCTCAGCCTCGACGCCGACCCAGAATCGGAGGCCTACAAAGAAGCTTATGAGTTAGTGTGGACTTTATTATGCCAAGCAAGCATGCAAAAGATATCTCGAGGTTCGGGACTTGTAAACGCTCTGCAGCCTGGGAGTGTATGGGATAATAAACCAGGTTCAGACTGCCAGCCAGGAACATTCGGCGAGCTGTTACGATACGGAGCAGTTCACTATCGTCAGAAGCGAGAGACAATCACGGTCAATGAGCCAGAAAAGCCTCGGATCACCATGCGGAAAGGGCTCCTTGAACCTTGGTGAGACTCATCTGGTTCATTGACAGGGAAGAGATAGGAAACAAACGAAAGGAGAGACAAAGAAAATTATCATTGCTATCATCGCTATCAAGAACAAATACACTGAAATCACGGCACCGTAACATCTTTCTATACATAACGTCAGTTGGAATGCCTAGCGTAAGTCGCATTGCCCAGAGCGGTTCAGCCATCGTGACATTCGAATCGTAAGTTTATTTTGTGTAGGTTTTGGTTATATTAAAGAACGTTTCAAGTGATATCAACGCCTGCTCTGTTATTCTCTATGATAAGATGGAAGTATTATAAGGTATATGGTCCAATACTGAGGGTGCTGCCTATCAAAGGTGCGCTTCAGGAAGTGTGTAATTCGTCAAGCTTATTCATCTCAGGCTCTTGACCCACAAGAGTCTCGAGCTTCTCTCTAAACGAATCGTCGTAATAACTCATGACAGAAGAAGCTCGACCATTTGTCCGCGTAGTATCTATGGACGTACGAGGAGATGGCGCACTGGCGTTGCTATCAGCTGAGAAGATTGACTCTCGACCCGTCGCCGAGCAATGACTGCCTGAGTTCGTTCTCGTTGGTGGCTGTAAGCGCTTGGTGGGAGCAACTGCCGACAAGTTTTTCTTCTCAAACATGGCGAGCTTGTCTGAAACGGTGCCTGCCCGTTTCGGGAGTCTCCCCAAGTCGTTGTTCGGTCTAGTATTTTCCTTTTCTTCCAGTTTTCGGATCCAGGCGAGGCGATCGTTCCAGGTGCCTGGCTGCTTTGTTTTGATCTTAGGGACTGAAGTTGGCTGTGATGTGGTCGCTGTGTTTGCAGTAGTTGGGCTTGCAGCTGCAATTGTGGGGAGGTGTTGATAAGAATGCCTCTTCAAGGCTGATTGGCCATCTGTAGGAATTTGCAGGGTTTTAGGAGTTGATACAGCAGGTGCTACTTTGATCGCGGCCGGGCTGAGTGACCTTGTCACTTCCTGCCTGGTAGAATGTCTCCTGCTATCTGAAACCCATTTCGATGATTCCTTTGCAGATGGAGAAGCAACCGCTTCAGTCTTTGCCACCGATCCGGTAGTGGCAGTATGCAGTGAATCCGAGATGTGATCTTCATTCGACAGCTGAGTCAAAAGCTCAAACTCCAAAGGCAGTGATTTCCGGCGATTCTTCAGTGTTTTGTTTGGCTGGTGTATCAGATGTCTAGCTTCAATAGGTCGTCCACGATCCAGGACACTGGGTTCTGTGGAGGTTTCCTTAGTTGTGAGAGCTGTTAGGGCCGATGCTCGGGCTTGCTCCTTCTCGGCAGCCTCGGAGATATCGGGAATAGTTAAGGGTTGAAAGTCTGCACGAAGGTCAAAGTGAGGCAATTCAGGTAGGTTCTGCGTCTCTAGATGATCAATTGCCGGGGCGGTTGACTGAGCGACATCTTGATGTGCAATTGGAGACGTGCCGACAGGCGATGATGATTGTTGACCTGGGCTGTCGGAATCTGGGGGCTCGACAAGCCAGTTATTTGGGAGATGAAGACCTTCTAATGCATTGGATTGAACTTCAGGCAGCCTAAAGTCCGAGGCGTTGTTTTGAGAATGCTCATCCAGCGGGGAGGCATCGACTTTCTTGGCTTTACCGGATCTTCGCCTCGGGATCAAATTTGACAGCTTATGCGCCAGTGGCCGCCACAAGGGTTTCTCGCTGCTGTCCTTGCCTGCCATCGTCTTGCAACTCAAAGGTCTGCTGTATCACTAATTGCGGCAGCTGCATGGCCGTAAGAAGCTGGGTTTTTCACCGAAGGGTGATGACCAAAAGTTGATGTTTTGACGAAAGGGGTGAGGAATGCGTTGCATTGATCGCTTCACGTTGCCCCTTCATTGTTTCAGACAACTGGGTCCCTAATTTAGGCTTAGTGACCAATGTCACTGGATTTCATTGCAAGCTTGACTAAATCTGGATAGTGTCGAACCCATTGAAGGCGGGGGTCCCGGTCTGTTTACTGCAGGTACAGTCTCTCAAACAGACCAAAACAACTTGATGCACTTGATGCTTTACAAAGGCTGAAGGCAAAAGGTGAGATGAAGTTACAGATTCCGATCTGAATTGTATGGTCACTGTATCATTTTGTCGTGCTACAGGCTCCAAGATACATCCCTTTCTTTTTTTGGTCTGGCAGGGTACATAACTGCAGGTACTTCGGAATATGGATGAACCATTATACCGCGCACCTCGTGGTGACATCTTCAGAAGGCGTCTCGGCTACGCACAAGGTGCATTGAACCCGACCGATGGTTATTTTCAAGGTACAGTTCTTCGGTAATTTCCACATTGTTGCCCCTCAAGCATCATCCTAAAGCGCAAAGAGCAAAGGCAAGCCCGTGCAGTGAGAGGTTATCAAACACGGCACAAATGTGGAGAAAATTCCTCCGTGCCCGAGGCTCCGGGGTCACCGAGCGACGAGAGACAGTCGTCGCCCGCTCAATGACAAGGTTGACTTACCCAAAAGGACTGATTGGGGCCTGTTGTAACTCCAAGATTCACAGGTAAGAAATAATTACCAATAAATCTCCGCCGTTCACAGCAAATTCCGATCTCGCAGCTAAGCGACTAATAACACGGCTTGTCGCGACAAGAAGCGAAATAAAGATGAATCAGCACGACATGTCGGTATGAATTCCTTTTATTATCGTAATCCTTTAGCCAAGCACATTCTTAGGCCAAACGTGGGATCGATTCAAGCCAATGAAATTTTGACTCAGAATAACGCCTGTTCAGATTTGCCATTTAGTGAGGCAAATAAAATCCTACACTCAAGACTAACACAAAAGAGTTCTCGGTCTACAAACTTAAATTGATTGACACCCTTTTTACATGCAAGGCCCATGTAGAGGCATGTTTATGTATAATGTAGGGATAAGGCTTGGACATTCGCTCGAGATACCTAGTCCCGCAGTCCTACCCTAGACTCGCCTTACTATCTCACTGGCACAGCTTTTGTTTAGGGTCACATATGATTCCGCAACACTTGTCTATCCGTTCTATCGTGTCGAACTTCACGATCTTGAAATTTGAACGAATGGTAGATAAGACTCATCTATATGAAAGCTTACTCGCGCTCGTCATCGCATCCGGATATGCGATAGAATGCAAATTGGAATGACGTAGCTTTCATAGGGTTGAGAGGTCGAGAAAAGCTTATCTTATCGTCTCTTATCATGTGCTATCTTATCTAGTACCTTATCATCCCCTACCTGCCCTTCCGTACAAGGTAAGGCGTCGCTGCTGTTATCACCCAGCCCGCCTTAAACCCTGAAATTTCAATTGAAGCTATTCGTAATTGTTGGTTAATATTGTCGGCAGCCCGCACTGAGGCCATGTGCGCCTGGGAAAACATCGTTGCCGTTACGGCAGAGCCAGCATGTAGATCAAGGTATGGAATAAACAACAAGGAATAGCTAACAAGATACTCCCTTAATACAGACGTCTCCGCTTGCTTTCCTGGATAACTGACTCCTCGTCGTAATCCTCTCCATCTTCATCTTCACTGTCATAGTCGTCTTCGCCATCTTCGCCATCTTCGCCATCTTCGCCATCTTCGACATCTTCGACATCTTCGACATCTTCGACATCTTCATCTCCCGGAGTAGCATCATTTTCCGTATCATTCGTGTCTTCTAAAATGTCATCAACTTCTTCGTCACTGTTGGATCGACCCTCCGCTGCCTGGTCCCTGCCAGCTCCTGGTTGGGCGAGTTCTTCCTCAAAAGTCCGTGCAAACTGCTTCAAGGGCCGTAGGGCCATCTCCAGGTGTTTTCGCTCAACGAGGCCGCTCGATACGTCGTCGCTAAGTGCTAGAGCACACGCTGTACGCACAAGGTTTCTAATTTGCCGACCATTGAGAGTTTCTTGAGCAAGTGCCTTCAGCACGCCCTGCTGGCTCAAAGCCTCTGCGCTTTCCAGTGAAGTTTGCTTCAGGAAAGTATAGAAGAGTTTACAGCGGCTCTCTGCTGCGAGAGGTGGATAGTGAATTGCGAGATGAATGCGAGAAATAAAGGCTGCGTCAAATGTGGCAATGCGATTCGTAGTTAAGAAGAGAATTCCGTGATAGTACTCGATCACTCGAAGAAAGACTGCGAGAATGCGAGATGAGAAGGCTATCTTACGAGTAGGGTACTCCACTGAGTATAAGTAAAGTAGATCATAAGATACTTACCTGACACGATTCCATTGTGAACAAGATTCTTTGACTTTCGCTGTTCCAAATAAACATCGGCCTCATCGAGCAAAAGCACAGCATGCCACTTCTCAGCCAGGGCAAAGGCATGCTTCAAGCCTCTTTCCACTGACCCTGCACTTGTTCCAAGGGTCCCAGCGTCTAGCCTGATGAGAGGCTTATGACAGATATCCGCGATACCTTCTGTTTAAAATGGATTAGAAGAAGTCTTGTGGACTGTAGGAGTCAGGAAATGGCCAAAACGTACCCGCTGTTAGGGTCTTGCCCACGCCTGGTTCTCCGTATAGTAGGAAAATCATCCCTCTCCCTTTCCCTTGGATGAGATCGTCAAAAGCAAAGGTCTCATTCTCGTGTATGCGGACTAGTGACCGAATCTGCTGTTTCTGATCCTCCGGAAGAATGAGTGCATTGAATGCCAGCGGATCGAAGTTCACGTCGCTGATTGAGTCAATGTGGAAGGTATCCCATTCGTTATCTCTCAAAGAATACCCAGCAATGAAGTTGTGACACACCATGAGGTCAGTCTCTGTCATTTCGTCCTGAGCATCTGAAGCGTCAAACGTCGTTTTCCCGCTCATAAACTCAAATCTTCTTGCATAGCGCTCGCTCCTGTAGCCTTCATCGTCAGCCATGATGCGAGTTCGTGTCTGAGTAATGTTAGCGAGAACAGTGTAGCTGATTGTTAGATCTTAGCCTGACTACGTACTTTGGAATCCGAAGGCTTGTTAGGCTTTCCGTTGTACCAGAGGCACTGATGCTGACGGATGTTTATGAACTTTCGACCGCGTGCCACGAGTTCCTCTTTCAGGGATTCTCTCTCACTCACTGTCAAATGATTGAAGTGGACTACGTCAAGCTTTCTCAATGACTTTGCCCCATCGTAACGGCCGATGTAGTAATCAACTTCCCGAAAGCCAAATTTGTCTCCAATACGATCAATGAAGACACCAGATAATTTCCACGAGTCTCCAGATAAGCTTATGCTTTCGAAGACTAAAGCTTTTCGATGAGGTTGAACGTACACAATGTCTCCGGATCGGAAGACCATCCATAGATACTTGTGCTCTAGGGAAGGATCATCATTCAGAGTGAGCTCATATTTAGAGAAAGCGGAAATCTCTGTTGCAAATACTTCCCACATGTATTTCAGGAGGTGAAGTATATGTCCCAAGGCCTCAGGATCATGGTCGTCCCGTCCCTGTAGTGCGACACCATAACTGAGTAGCTCCTGGCGGTAGATGAAGAGACACTGTGGTTCGCCTGTGATGGTGATGTGGCGTATCTCGATGTTGAGAGGTTCGTATTGGGGAATGACTGCTTTGAGTGCAGCTTTCATGTGCGGCGATTTGATCTCGAGTTCCGTTTTCTCAAGGGCTAGTCTACGATCCCAGTGCGTCACGACTGTGAGAGCACTCTCGTAGGCCCGGCTCTTACTCATGTTATACTTCTGCCCAGCCGGCAAAACCACACGGTGGCCTGAGTCGTTATAGAAGGAATCAAAGCGCTTGGTCTCGCACACTGCACCAGCTCCCTCGAGATTAGCTGGATGGGCATGTTGGGGTGGTAATGCAGAGGCCCAGTCGAATTCCTCATCTTCTGAAGACCACTCCATGGTGTTTGAGTTGGCTTTACTAGCGAGAGGAGGTGAATGCAGAGTGAATGGAAAAAGAAGAGAAACATTGAACAATCGAGAGAGGAGGCTCGATATTTTATGCAACAAGCGCCTCAACCTATGAGCCCCACCTTACGCAGAGCAGATCTCCTGAAGTATATGTACATGCATGTTTCCGCAGCCTGATTTTCATGCGACCCCCCATGTGTCTCCCTGTGTAGCGCCACATGCAACTCCCTGACAGGGGACCTGAAAAAGGCGAACCAAAGACTGCCTTACAAAAGAAATTTCAAAAGCCGGTCGTATTTCCTTCCTGCGCTGGGGGCACTGTGCGAGACGCCAAGTATGTCACACTGGAATTTGCCTTTGAGGTGGAAGACTTCGGAAGGTCAGATGTCTCTTTGACAGCAGCAACGGCATTAAATGGTTGATCGTCGAAGGACTCGTTCAACCATCGGTCTAGGGCAGGGGAGTTGGAAGGATCATTTGCAGATGGCAACCAAACGGCGGCATTGCTTCTAGGCCTTGCTACAGAAGTGAAACTGCTTGTCTGTTCATGTTAAATTAGTACATCTAATGAATGTCTTTGATTGGAAACCTACCATGTTCACGAAGGGTTTGAATTCCGACGCCAGATATGTTATGAGAGCTGGTCCATACCATTAGTCTAATGATATAAACCACAAAGTGGGGGACCAAATCGAGCTACCTGGTATTCTTCGGAATTATTGAGATGAGGATGCTGCACTGTAATGATGGATTGTGTTACTACTTTATTTGGATTCATGCTTTTATTTATACAGGTTCTCGTAGAAAGAAGATCCTTTTTGGGACTTTGCCATACTTTCTCCCTCCTATTAGGTGGGGTCTGGTAGTCCAAAGCCTGGCCGTTAAGAGAAGCTAAGAATTGAAGACATGATTGACTGATTTTACCGCCATGAGATGAGAACATACTTTGTTGTGAAGTAGAACTTTTGAAACCTTTTCGGTCTGTTGCACAACTCTCGCTTCTATCATGAGTTCTGCATGGCTTGGGAGTACCCAGGAACTTTTCAGTCCTTCCGCAGGCCAATCAAGAGACTCCGTGGGCAGCCTTATTGACGTCGTGCATGACTGAGTTTTCAGGAACTTGATAAGGGACTTTGCAGGCCTTTTGAGACCTTTTCTCGGCCTATTAAAAGCCTGCATCAGGGATCTTGGCTAGCTGAATTATTTGTATGAGTACCTCGCTGATGACACCAATCACTCATCACCCATCGTACTCCGCCTTACCCCAGGTAGCTTGGCAATCATGCGGTGTGGCCACAAACTCACCAAACAGGTAGCCAAGTTAGAATGCAAGATAAAAGGGGCGGAAGTGACCAATCGTTCGAGTACTTTTTGGGACTTTTAGTACTTTCTAGACCCATGTAGCCATGGCAGGCGACTGAGCCTAGAGAGTAACTACCCAGCGAGGCTAAATGAAACATGAGGCGCCCTTTAGGACTTTTTAGAACTTTTGAGGCCCGACTGCGGCTGAAGTAATGACGTGTCTGTAATTGGGTACGAGAATACAAAGCGACCTTGTTTGGACATTTCAATTTTTTGTGCCTTCTTAATTTTGCCTGTATCACCAACGCCCTAGTCGTTTGATCTTACTTTTCTCCATTCTTTCGTCGTACTGTCAATTCACATACTGGGCAACGCGGATACTTTCCACCACAACACGATCAATCTTTTGTCATTTGTGTCGCTAGCCGTCATTCGTTACATCCACAATTGCACAGCGCACAAATTTGGCGGTATTGTAAGGTCCACCACCCGCCATGTCCGGGACCAACGATCGGACATACGGCTACAGGACGCCGTGGAATGGCTCTTCTGCACCTCCATTGCCAGTCACGGGATTCCTAAATTCTTCAGATGGACTCTTACTCCCGCAAGTCCAGCCTCAGCAGCAAGTGTCTGGCTTGTTGCCTCATATTCACTTCAGTACATCACAACCACACGGCGCACTACCGGGCGAGTCCAATGTTAGCGATGGTGGGTTCGCAATGCCTGCACAAGCGACTTCTTCTATTGCAAGCGAATCTACCGCAGCACAAGGCAATCAGAATCCATCTACCACTACCCAAACAGCTACGCAATGGTCATCTGCGTCAAGCAGTGGGGCTGTTGATAACACTGTAGCAAATCGACCGTCACGCAAACCTAGAGTACGCCAACCCAGTGATGCCCACTGGCAGCAGCACAAAGCACACATGAAGAAGCTTTATATGGATGAGAATCGGCCATTGTCAGAAGTAGTGCAGCTGATGGGAGAATACAACTTCGTGGCAACGTAAGTCACTTTGCTTACACATTCAATCTTGATGTGTCGGAGTGAATCTTGACCTATATGCTGACGACAACAGTGAAAGAATGTACAAGAACAAGTTCAAAGCTTGGCGATGGTCAAAGAATTTACCTCAAGAGAAAGCGGCCTGGATGATTGGAAAAGCTCAGGAGATAAGGCCCCAGAAAACCGTATTCCATTGGAACAACCAAGAGTGGACTGAAGAGAAGCTGAGTCAAAGACTTGGAACACGATTAGAGAAAATGCCCGCTGGTGAGTCTGTTATGAATGCTCCATGGTGGATCTTCACTAAATCATGCGACGCAGGGAGTTTAGTTAATTGCGCCCCGACTCCAAGCGATATCGATTATGACACGCCTAGAGTGTTAGCCACAAGTCCGCAGCAACGCCAACCCACTGCAGCACAGCTTTATGCCTCTGTGGAGAAGGAAACAGAGCGGCCACAGTTCTGCCTCGACAGCTTACCAGTCAACTTCGACCTTAGTCGAATAACGTTATCCGACTTACGTAAATTACTCGACCAAGCTTCTTCTTCAGCCTCCGATGGGGAGGTCGATAAGGCCGAAGGGAATCTTCGGGATGTGGTCGCTGGGTTTAGTCGCCTACTGTCGCCAACTCACGAGGAAACTCTTAGGGCTGGATACACACTCGCTTCATTCTACGCTAACTGCTCCAACATGACCCAGGCAGATGAGGTGTTGAATTGGATGTCTAAGAAACAAATCGAGAAATGGGGTTCTGGAGACGAAAACACTTATCTTCACTATGCACGCATGATAGAGTTGTTCCGATCTTGGGGGCGCCAGGAACATGCCGAGCTTCTCGTATATAAGATATTGGATGATACTGAGACAGTTGGCGAAACTCCTCTCATTGACTTCCAAGAAGGTCGACCGACGACTAGAGATTGGCGTTCTGTAGCAGATTTGGGCCTTGGACATTCTCTTAATGGCCCAGTCAGCTCTGAAGTGATGGGCAATCAACTTGACAAACTTGAACTGGCTATTATGAGCAATATCTCAGGGCTCGATGACGTCTTAGAGACCATTGTCAGGCATTGCGAGGACAAGCCGGGCGATCCTGGCATGTCTTTGCAGGCTTGCCGGGCCAAATGCTCACTCGCAAAGCTACATATGGCCACTGGCCGCGATCAAAGGACACGTCAGATCCTTAAAAGCGCGATGAAGTCACTCACTCCGCTTTTGGTCGTTGGCCACGATCCACTTCCAAGAACCACCGTTCAGGTAGCAAGGCGCCTTTCCTGTCTATACTTGGAGGCTGGTGATGAATCGTCCTGCAACGCTGTGCTCGATCAAGTCATTGCTTCACTCGAGGCGAGGCGCTATATGCCCAACTTCGAACAGGAATTGGAGAACACATTTCTTCTCGATTTTGTCTTGTCCATTGCTTTCGAGTTTCACGCTTCAACATCATGGGATAAATGTCGATACTGGGTCGAGAGGGGCCTTGGTATTTCTATCAGGATACACGGGAGGAAGTCTCCAGAAGCACACAGGTTCCAGAAGATTCTGGACAACAAAGACTTTAACATGCGAACCTCGAAGAGTGTTTCCGACCTGATGAACTGCACAGGAGGTCTGTTCAGTGTTAGGATAGTCTCTAACCCAGCGTTGCTGTAGGCTTTGGCAAGTACTTTGGATAGATACTTGGAAGATGCGTTCTTTACTATTGTGCACGCAGACGAAGCTCATTCTGTTCGAATATGACTGAATCGCCTATTTATATAATCGTAATATAACATTTTCCGTTCCCTGGACTTCGCCTCCTGGTAGCTGCGTAACGTCGCTATGATAAAGTCCATCAAGTGTGACACAATACATGACCAACCATGGATGTTGGCTTCATTATCCAAGGAGAGGTAGTACATATGCGCACGTGCGTCGCAATTGAAGTTAAGTGGTATGTGAGGTTCCCCAAACGACATGGCCCATGGCAAGCAAATGCCATGTAACAGCCGGTTCAACCGCTGAAACCGATGACACTGACTCTGAATGAGTGTGAAGAAAATCTTTGACTGGCCACATGTCGTATAATTGGCAACAATAATAAGATACTTTACTGTGCGCAATAGAATTAGCCAATCAGGAGCTTGGAAGTCGAGTTTGTTAGGGTGTTCTCATTTCGACCAAGAACGGGCTGGTCTATTGCTACATTCAGGACGTGTAGCAGGCAGACTGGCTCACAGGCAAAATTGTCTTCTAGATGCGCACTGGCACCTGCGGCGCGTTCAACCATAATTTGGTCGGCGGCGGCTTGGGCTCCCATGGTAACTTCTACCAAACCGTCAGCAGTGGGTGGTATTGTGGCCTTTAAAGATGCGTGCCAGGACGGCTGGAAGGCCTACTAGTCCTAAACAGCCTACTCTAGTATTCTGGACCATAACGGGGATTAAGTGCGGCCTAGATCTGGACGGTACAAGACACGGGGTATCCACTTAGAGGCGATCATAATGATGGAAGTATAGCCGTGTGCTTATCAGCCAGCAAACTATCAATCGAACTCGACTTATCCTATTAATTAGTAGAGCTTCCCCCAAGGTTAAGTCTGCCTCTTTTCATCCCGCATCAAGCGGGACAGATTACCTTCTTACTAGATAAAGAAGTTACGAAACATGGCAAGAACAACTGATCTTGGTTATTTGCCTCAAGAGGTTTCCGCCAGGGTTCTTAGCTATCTCAAGCCTGGAAAAATAAAATCCCTTATGGTGACGAGCAGCACTATCAATCTTGTGGCTAGGCCAGAATTCTACGACAGATCTATATCAATGGTCCCGTCGAGGAAGCCGGAAATACTCACTGTGTAGTCGATCTACTCTTCCGAAAACCCGAAATTACTCCCCTGATTAATAATGTCGTCCCCGATGAGCTCGATGAGCTCGATGAGGGAGGTTATGGTGTTCGATATGCCTGATCTCAGAAGGACTATCCTCCAGCAAGGCAATCCCGTCACCAGGAAAATGAATGCGGAAACGAAGAAAGCTTTATATTCACACGTACTTGCAAGCCTCAGGTGATGCATTGTAAGTGTATTACCTGTGGTAATTATAGCCCTGGGTTCTCCCTAACAATAAACAGTTTCATTGTGCATCTATTTGGATGGCGCAGGGTTAATGCCCATCCCAGATGCCTTCAAAGCACGCTACGACGTGATTCTGGAAGATATCGCTTTTTATTATATCACCCTAGCATTACTCGACTCCGATGAGACTACGCAGACCTGAGTGCCCTGAGCGCCCCTTCTGTTGAGCCTTTCCCGTACGAGAACCTGGAACTGCTTGATATCGAGATTAGCAGCTACTCTACAGAAGCACTGAGAAAGCTTCTGGCTAATGCAAGATCGCTCAAGACGTTTGAGCTAAAGAAGAGGGGGAAATCCCGGCATTCGACCCCCAACTGTTACCACCATTGCTACAAACCTGTCAACATAGTTTGAAAGTTCTTAAACTCTGGTGGACTCGCTCGTCTGGTTTTTATAGTAACGGAGTTTCTTTCTCATGTTTCACGGCTTTGAAGTTCTTACACATTCCACCGAGAGCTCTTCTTGGCTCTTACGATAAGGATACGAACTTTGTGAGGTTGATAAAAGAACGAGTACCGCCGAACTTGAAGATGTTATACCTGGATGGAATGACAACGGATCCTGCAGCACCACCTCGGGAAGATGGCGAAGACACTTTTTTTCTAGCAGATCACTGGCTTCTACAGACGTTCATGAATAACATTGCGCTTCTTCTATACCTACGATATCTCGTATGGACCAGCCTAGGGCGTATAGTAGAGCCGAGAGATCTGGAAATTCTCGCGGATCGAGTAGGCATAGTGTACGCAGGCGTGAGGGATGGTTACGACATGAACCCGCTCATTGAATGGCTGGATACTGTGGACTCGCCTCCAGACATCCAAAGACGAGCTAAATTGCAGGAAAAGCTCCAGAAAGACGAGTAGGGAATTGCCGCTGTGCTCTCAGTACACAGAGGTTTATAGGTGTAGTTTATCACAAAAAGAATATTTTCATGATTATATCAGAATAGCCCGTGGCAACTTACACGTGAGATGTTCTTCAGGGCGGATTTAATGTCGTGTCTCATACGTTCGCAATTGTACCTCATAGCTAGTCATGATGCTGATTGACGTATTCGGGTACCACTTGGAGGAACGAGACTATATTTCAGTAGTATTCCTCTCCATATATGTGTCGATTCTATTGAACTATTTGGGAAAAGTCGACGTGGCTTCTTTAGTGGGCGTGGCCAGTCCACGTATATATTTAGCCATTATTGAGCGCACACTGGCCGACACATTCGTTAATTAGCTAATAGATTTTGGCCTCTAAAAGAGCCTGCTCTCGAAAGATTGCCGTGATATAATAGTAATCTCTACCCCAGGTGATTTCTTGGATGGGTTCCCATCAGCGGGGCGTGTTGCACTGTACCGGATGGCAGGGAGACGATCTACCAGTTCCTCATCAACCATATCAACATCTGCAGAGTGCTGGTATTATTGGCTGCTCCCTTGGCTTTTACATCGGTTGCTTAGCAATTCGGATCCTGTTACCAGCTTGAGTATGGCTAGTCGCAAGATACCAGATACCCCACCTCACGCTGTCATCGTGGAAGGAGCCAAGGCTAATTTGCCGATCTGATGGTTTAGCGATATTCGAATATGACGAGCTGGAAGGTTCGCACGTTGATGCCGAGCTTCATGGTTGTTCAAGTGGCTAGGACTTTAAGTGGCACGCTGTACCATAGATGGGTCAAACGTATCAGTTGTTTGTTACTGCAACAGTGTAGAGGTGGTATACAACGTGTGTAATCTGGTTTTATTTTACCGCCATCAACGAAGATTTGCAGCTAGCTATCTATGATCTATGGCGAATCACAAACCATTCTTACCCAGCTAAGTGCGAGAGAGATTATACATCTCAGTTGATTAAACCTTGGCTTGTGCTTATGCTTGAGAGGGGAAGGCATATAGAGCAAGATGTAGAAGGTAGTACGTAGTAAGGGCCTCAGATGACTGATTATTTCTAAACATTTGTTGGCATTAGTCCCGGTTATTCAATCGGCCAGTCGGTTTTGAACGCGGTACGAATATCAAGGTGCGCAGCCTTGCCTCGCACCCGCACTATGAATTCCAGAAATAGCAAATAAGGCTGCAGCAAGGCATAGTAAATCTCAGCAAATCAACGATGCAGGAACACGTGTCAGTCAGACTTGGCCGCGTATAACTTACCCCGCTTCTCATCGCATATCACCATCATCTGCCCGGTTTTTAGACATTGCTACCTACTTCCAAGCTCTCACATCTTTCCACGTCTGTGTGGTAACACTCTGAAGCCCGTTGTGGCGATACGACCAAACTCAATGCGCCTTATCAACACGAGAACGCTGGAGCTCCAAGAGTTCTACAACGAGAACACCCCACCATATGCGATCTTATCACATGCTTGGGGTCAACAGGAAGTTACATTTCAAGATTGGCAGAACCGCCAAGTAGCAGCCTCAAAAGAAGGGTATTCCAAGATTCAAAGAGCCTGCTACCATGCATTGCAGGAAAGGCTTGAGTGGCTGTGGGCCGATACAAACTGCATCGATAAGAGCAGCTCAGCAGAGTTGACCGAGGCAATAAACTCCATGTTCGCTTATTATCAGAAGTCTGAAGTATGCTTTGCATATCTCAGTGATGTACCTACCGCCAATGTTCAAGATAAACATAGGAAGGTACTCTTTTCGCAGATTCGAAATAGTCGTTGGTTTACTCGAGGCTGGACCCTTCAGGAACTGATAGCACCGAAACATCTGGTCTTTCATGCCGCGGATTGGTCCCGGATAGGCAGAAAGGATAGATCGTTAGCCGACTTGATCACCTCAATTACCAGTATTGATTGGATATATCTTAATGATCGAAAAAGTGTACACCAGGCCTGTATTGCAAAAAGAATGTCCTGGCTGTCGAAACGAACTACGACGCGGACCGAGGATATGGCATATTGTATGCTTGGTATATTTGATATCAATATGCCATTGCTCTACGGTGAAGGCAAAAGGGCATTTCTCCGCCTTCAGGAGGAGATCATCAAGTATTACAACGATCACACCATTTTCTGCTGGGAATGGAACGTGGATGTCCCAGGCGACTGGGCGAGTCTTCTTGCACCGTGGCCGACCGTCTTTGAAGGCGCTGGAGAGTTTGCAAGACTCAGCAGTAAAGAGGTTTCTGTCTTCTCCATGACTAATGCTGGCTTATCAATTCGGCTCCCTGTCATCAACACACTCGGAGACATCTCCGGCGAGTCTTGGTTCATTATGCTACAAGCCGCTCCCATGAGCGCGATTCTTTACGGTCCGGAATCAGTATGCATTCGAGTTCGGGGTGATAAGACAGGTGACGTGCTCTACGTCTCACGCTTCCCTTACCCTCCCCGACCCATTACTATTTCAAGAGTCTGTGTCAGGAACTTCAAGACAGAGTCTCTTCTTGTAATGAACAAACTCGCCGACGGACAGGTGCGCACGAGAACAGAACCTCAACAAGATATCGATGACCCAAGAAACTTTAGCTTCATACCGATTTTTGGCTCATCGGATCTTGCGCGAAGCTGGGAGTTCGAGAACACATATGGCGGAGGAGCTCAAGCGGGCCACTTATATGGAGCAATCACCTTAAGGTTGGAAGACCAGGTGACTGTGGTACTGACCAACAGGAAGGAAATTGTTGGCAAGCGTAAAGCATCACAACCATATGTCTTGCTGGGGGTAAAGCCCAAATACGATTCTTATTATCCTTCAGCTAAGCTCATCGAAGAGTGGGAGGGAGACTTGGCATTAGAGTATCCTGGTTTGGACAAAACCTTACGCTCCTGGAGGCAACAGGTCATAATGGAGGACTCCATGACACCAGGGGGCTACTATAACAAGAAGCTCGGAATAACCATAGTGCTGGAGAGATCCATGGACGTTATAAGGCAAACAAGAAACTGTTGTTTCTTGCATTTCTATGAAGGCAAGCATTACGCTACAGCAAGTTCTGTATTGCCTGAGGGCCTAGAGGAACGAAGAACTAGCGGTGATGAGAGCGACGCTGCTTCAAATGTTGCCGAAGATGGTCATGGCGACGAAGGGATGAGATAAGGTGTTCATTTCGGATAAGCTTTGATGATTCATACGCGCGTTGTGCATGATGTTGTTGAAAAGTCTGTGGAAAGGTTATTTTGATATCTGGCATTGAGCATGATGCCCCTATTGAGTTTAAAAATCCGCTGTGTTATGCCTACTGGGCAGCTCTGATCTCGGCTTATAGGGTATATTACATTGAAACTGTCATCGATACAAATTACATGACGTCTCGCCGAGATAGACCTGACCTAAGTTACACGAGAATAGGTACTCAGCGCGATTAGTAGTTACAAACAACACATCTACAAAACAGTGCAGACCTTATACCATTAGGTTCGCATGGTGCTCCCTTTGTCATCTTCTTCACAACTGAGACAAGACTACCCATTTAATTCCACCTACTTCCGCCTCATTCTATTTTAGTGCCTCTCGACTTGAACTGCTCAAGAATATGTCCATGAAGCACCTTTCCGCCTAATAGCTCCTCAGCTATCGTCTGATCATGCACTATCCGGCAACACCCGAGAAACTGACACTAAAGCAAGCTAACAACCCCTGTTGTAAGAGTGGTAATGACTTTAGTATCCATAAAATCGTATTTCGCAAAGACGGTAGGTTCAAATCCTGTTACAACCCTATAAGGAAGAAAACCGAGAGTCGTTGTTTTTACCCGCCTGCCATTCGTAGTGAGAGACGGGTCAGACCATCGATGACGCCTTCCACTTACTAAAATATCATCATGAGCTAAGAGTAATATACTCAATATGATGGTCCAAGTATTGTCAATCGTTGCAATGCGTATCCCTCATGTGAGTAGCTGTTGAACCCAGAAGCGATGAATGCTGCATCAGAATCTTGACCTGAACATGAAAGCTGAGACTGGCCACAGAGGCATATGGTTATCGCAACTGGGAATCTCTTGGGAGCTTTGTAACTGGATGAACCAAGGCGGCACCTTAAATGGCCAGTCCCAGCAGAAATGAGCGAATAGCGTGGTCGAGAATCGCATCTTTGCGAGGCTCT
The DNA here is from genome assembly GCA_014898835.1 of Fusarium lateritium. Taxonomy (NCBI): domain Eukaryota; kingdom Fungi; phylum Ascomycota; class Sordariomycetes; order Hypocreales; family Nectriaceae; genus Fusarium; species Fusarium lateritium. The sequence continues at coordinate 64,357 of JAAVTZ010000460.1, forward strand.
TCTTTTTAAGGGACAAATCAATCATAAAAATTTGGAACACTCGGCCTTTAATTTCCTAGGCACAAGTTTCTACTACAGAGGTGTTACTAAGCTAGCCTCACTCCCTGGAACTTCCATTGTGATCCTCGACCCGAGACTTGATTATCGAGCTGAGCTTCTCGAATGCAGCCTGATCCTTGGCCCACGTTGGCTCCTCTGGCTCGTAACCCTCTTCATCTGCCATATGATTCCAAAATGTTTCTAGCCATGGGGAAGGGTTAAAGCTGATGTCGTACTCGATGTACTGAAACTTACATCCTCCACGCCCGTTGATACCAGTACCGTGTAGATACTTGCCCGACGCCCAGACCTTCTCAAGGTCCTCATCGTCATATTCCTGGCCCAAGGGCTCAGGACAGTCAAAGGTTCTATGTATGTTGTATGACAAACGATAGCTCAGCACGTCTTGGTCAACTTCGTCCATGGTATCTTTACGGACAGACTCGAATGTATCCTGTGGCGTCTCTCCCCATTGCCCATGACCTATACGAAAAACTCGCAGTTCCTTCATTGACATGGCCCACTTCGAGAGTATGTCATTCCATCTTATCGGATATTCGTGCATCTTATCATTGTCTGAATCGATCATGCTGAAGATAGGATATCCGGGCTCGTTGTCATCTAATCGTCTTGCGTAACAAGCCCGGAATAGGACGGGACAGTCGTCGAGGTACAGCTCTCTCAACCCTCCGCTTCCGTTATTCTTTCCAATGGAGGAAATCCAGTCGATCTGCCATTCGTGGCTGAAGACATAGTGGCCCAAAGCGAGCACTTTGAGCTGCGGGAACTCGATGCTGCGAAAATCCATCTGTGGGAACCAGCCCCAGTAATCCTGGTAGTATAATGATAAGACCCTTAGGTTGTCGCTGATGCCAGGTGCAAGCCACGTTTCGGGGAGATGCTGGAAAAATTCGTACTTCTCTCCATAAAATGCAATGCTGTCGTTTGAGTCTTCGTCTATCTCTGTGGCGACGAACAATTTTAGGTTGGTAAGGCTTGGCAAAGATACGACTCTTTTGAAAGCCTCCGATTTAGCAAGGTCGGTATCGTGGAAGTCAGCCAGATTCGTAATTGTGAGTTCCTTAAGCTGTATGATCTGGGCAAAAGAGACACCAAAGTCGTCCTCAGGATCAGGGTACGTCCTTTCATAGGCACCATACTCATCCTCGGCCTTTTCTTCGATCTCTATCTGTTTTTCGATATCCCACATGCCTGCAATGCAATGACACACAGTATCAAGCACCCTGTACCGAAAGCACCACGTCTCCTCGATATCCTTACCGGTCCGCTGATCTTCGCCGCAGTATTGATTGAATCGGATGTGAAGCGCCGTAAGATGGGGGAAACAACGTATATATGGTAGAGCGTCCAAGAAAGCGATAGGGGTTGGATAGGATTCATTACAGTTGTACTCATATCCAAGGTCAACTGAGGTATCGACTGTGAGCTCTCGGACTAAGCCACGAAGCGTCGGGGACTTCGCAATCTTGATGAAGCTCTCGGAGTTTCCAAAACCCTCAAGTCGTAGTTCTCTATAAACCCAAGGTAGGGCAATCTTGTTGAGTCTTGAACAAACAAGCCTCAGACGAGATTTGCTCAGTTTAGGTAAGAGAGAGCATATATGATCCCACAATTCGGGTGGTAGCAGTAGGTTGCCAGTAGAATAATGTTTCGTGACTGGGATAATGATGGCCATATTGCGAAATCTTTTGGGAGGGCCGAGGGTTATGGATGTGAAGCTGATGCTTGTGCTGTCTAAGTTTATATGACTTTGCTCGAACCGTACTTATAATCCCTCTGATTATGTCACGTGTGACCTGCCTAAATTACCCCTCAAAGAATGACCACCGTACCACTGCGGCTACAGACTCATGACTAACTAATTCTGGCAAGTTCCGAATTTGAAGCTCAATATACTGTAGCTAATTGAATAATCATCTTTACTGTAGATGAAAGACTTATTGACAATTCTTGAACGTTACAAGACCGAACGGTGATAGTTAGTCTGTAGTTGGGTGGCTTGTTTAACGCAAGGGATTGATTGTCATGGGATCCATAGGGTCTGGCGTGAAGTTAGACTTTACTAGTTATGTCCCATACTTTGATCGAGGTCTTTATTTCACGCGAGAAAATTCATTTGGTGCATTGAAGAGACTGGCACAAGACGGGACTGGTATTCAGGTCAAGACTCAAAGCTGCGCTGAAAAACATTAATAATTCAGGAAGAGTCCTCCTATGCGGTTCGGTTAACATCCTATTATAGAAAAATAATGCGGATACGTCTCGTTCCATGCTAGACTAACCAGGATGTCAGATGAATGACCTCGACTTCGGCCCAGCCTACGACCGGGTACACCAAGAAGAGATGCAGTAGATCACCGATGCGTCTCTCAAATGTTCATTAAATATCACCGAGAGGATGGGTCGACTAACAGCGCTCTGGTCGAGATCTTAGAGGCACAGGTTTCAACTGGAAATTTGGTACTCAACCATATGGTTCATCTTTATATACATAATTAAGCATTGGCGGGGGCTCCGGCTCTTATGTCCACAATAGCATGTTCCTCTCTTTATCCATGATATTGATCAGTGTGTACTACAGATAATTGGTTAGCCAAGCGGGAGGAAATGTGCAAGTAGTGGATGTCTGCAACGCACCTCCATGAATCTGGGCGCGCCGTATACTCTGTCGCCGATCCAGTTGTCTTCGTTAGCCACTGGCCTCAAGCCCATCGCCTCCAAGGATGACCACCAGTTCAACCAGGATTTGAGGTCTTTAGGAACTGTGATGCCAGCGGGTTCCTTCGCGAGATGGATTTCGATCAACAACTGACCGAAAGGAAGAGTTGAGTTGCCATCCTTGCTCTGCTTCCCAACGGATTCGATTAGCGATGTGAGAGTTTCAAACTCTGCCCCTTCAATGTCCATTTTGATGAGATCAACATATGAATGACCGTTCACTTCCATAAGGTCCTGAATTGTGGTTACAGGGGGGTAAGCCTTCGCGTCTGTTTCTTTGCCAATTTTGGCCTTTTTGAAACTTGCACGCGAGTATTGATATTCGACGATCTCCTTTGCCCAATGGCTGACGCTACTATCGTATCCCCATATGCGGGCATTTGTACGCTGTAGTAGTTCTGCTTCAAAGGAAGAGTCTTTGTCCACACCAAAGGAGTAAACAATGAGTTCCCGTGCAGGATTGGTGTCTGTTGACGGGCCAGGACACTCCTTCTCGTAGCGGGTCATACCGCAAACTATCTTGCCTCCATCTCCCAGAAATCCGACTCTTTCGAGATCATGTGGGCAGAAAAAGCTCGGCCGAGCAAACTCCCAAACATTGAAGGGGTTTATGTAACCGTCGGGAAACTTCCTATCATAGCCAGACCACTTTATCATTTTCTTACGGTCTTCAATAGATCTCTTCCAGAGCGTTTCAGCGTGAGAAAGCCTCGAATTCAAATACGGATCTGTGCTTAGAGCGACTGCATGGTTCTTTGAAGCGGAGGATGTCGGCAATCTAGCACACATGTCCGGTATCCTTGTGACCACTAGAGTAAAGAGAAGCATCGTGGCGACGAGGAACATGAACCAGACGAATCTGTGGGCCATGGCGACGGTGATGCCATCCAGTGCGAGACTAAATGTATATAGTTGAAGTTATCAAAGACAATCGTAGGCTAGAGAAACTTGGGCAACGAGGCAATACAGGGGGAAGTTGCATGTCATGGCTACTTGGCCCGAATACCCCTTTTCACTGCAAATTTGTGTCCTGAGTATTGAATAAGCGGATGCCGAACTAAGCGGATGTGCCGAATTAAGCGGCTGTGTGGGGGACTCTACCCAATCAGAAGTTAGACTTTGGGGCTAACTTGGTGCAAGAATTGGCCCAACTCTTCAAGTAAGAACCAGTCTCTGTTTCGTGATATCAAAGCTAGTTTGGGGAATTATGTGAGACAATAAAATCCATTCATATATGTTGTGTACTGTTTCAGTTCGAAACAAGATAGGTTGTACCAGATTAAAAGCTCTCCTTACGTGCGATGTAAGAAGTGAGTTAGAACCGAGTAACCGAAATTACTTACCTCCGAAAGCTCAGCACTAAGACGAAAGAAGGTATCCAGAGAATACAAAGTTCCATCCGACCCACAGGTGTTGAGCGATTTCGACTAATAATATTTTTTTCTCAAAAATCAAGGGGACAGATGAAACGCCTACGCCTCTGCACGGTCTTGGTCAGGCGAGGGCATCCCGTGTTCCTATGCCAGCTAACGGGGCCAAAAAACTCTAGCTCTGATAAGGGAACCAAAAATAATTAGTCAAAGTGCCCACTCACTTGCCACTAAGTCTGTCTGCTTATTCCTGTCATCCAACCCTGAGGTTTCTAACCCTCCGAGGGCTAGCTACGATAGTGGTATTTTGTTTTTCTCCCTCTTGGCCCCCCTTCATTCTTCTAGAAGTTTTTTTCTACCACTGGAATGCTTGGTATCCCATTGAACAGGGATAGTACGACAGCCTAGACTCCTTGTAGTGCATTACAAGCATCTTAGTAGTCCATTCATGGACATGTCGAAGCAGCCATGGATTACTACACCGTTACTCTCATTGTGTTCATTGTCCTGGTTGTCTTCGCTGCCTATTGGCATCGTAAACATGAATCATCAAAGATCGTGTTGATCTCCATGGAAGAGGCCAATCGTTTCGATTTTATTGACGATGAGCTCCATGATGTCAATCATAAAACGACTGCGGGGAGGTACTTCGATTTTCGCAACCAGTTTCTCTTGGTTTACAGTCTCGTCATGGCAGCAGACTGGCTTCAGGTGCGTTTCCGCATGATCGGACCTAGTAACCATCCGTACGCAAATCGCTATCTAACCCCAGCGGCTCTATCGTAGGGATCATACATGTACAGCGGCCTCAGGAATAGCCACCGACTCACTGAACCTGTCATCGCCTCTCTCTTTGCTACAGGATTTGTTTCCGCTGGCATAAGCGCTCTGTTTATTGGTGCCATCGTCGACAAGTATGGCAGAAAGCTTATGTGCCAATGCTATTGTGTCATTTACTCCTTATCTTGTCTGACTATGCTGACTGGCAATATATGGTTTCTGTTCGCCGGCCGAGTGATGGGTGGAGTCAGCACAACCTTGCTAAACTCGGCGTTTGAAACGTGGATGATAGCTGAGTACCATAAGCAAGGATTCGGGGAATCTGGGGGTGGTTTGAGCGCGATATACAGCTCTATGGCTATCACAAATGGTTTTGTTGCCATAGGAAGTGGTATTGTAGCCCAGGCGGTTGTGTATATCTCCGGTTCGCAAACTGCCCCCTTCTTAGTCAGTTTCATCTGTCTAAGTATGGCACTGGTGGTTATTTCTCGATCTTGGGTACATTTTCCCGCCGACCTCTGGCATGAAGTGGTGTTTGCTAACAATGTATCAGGCTGAAAATTGGGGAACACCTAGTAAGCCCTCCGTAGTCGCCGGTGCTGTCCCAAGCACGTGGACAGCTAGCATTGCTGCTCTTCTCAGTAGGGAATTGTCAAGACTCTCCATCATACAATGCTGACAAATACGTAGGGGATCCCGGGCTGGTTGTCCTTACTCTCACTTTGTGCTTTTTTGAGGGCTCCATGTACGTCATGGTTTACTCCTGGCCCCAAGCAATCATCTCAGCTCGGACTCTAGCGCGGACATGGGGCAATCCTCCCTTCGGCCTCATACTTGCCAATTATATGGGTGCATTAACCCTAGGATCTTTTTTATTTTCCCATGTCTCGCGGAAGGGAAACTCCACGCCGATTTCATCGCGCACAGTTCAGCTTGCATTGGCAACCTCAGCTACAGCTCTTCTGTTGACGATCCTATTTCAGGATGAGATGAGCCGCTTCTGGGCGTTTTGCCTCTTCGAATTTTGTGTGGGAATGTACCTTCCAAGCATGGCGTGTTTGAAAGGCCGCTTTGTTCAAGAGGAGCGAAGAGGCCAATTGTACGGATTGATGAGGGTTCCTCTAAATGTCTTTATCGTACTGTGCCTGGCCACAATAAGTGAAGGTATGTTCATTCACTCTTGATTCTTATCTCTCCCTTATTCTTCTGGGGTAAATTGCTAAAGATACAAACTAGGGGATCAAAGCCGCGAGAACAGGTTCATGACATGCAGCAGCCTCCTTCTCCTTGGAGTTCTTTTAATGGCTCGATATGTTCCTAGGTCAACCAGATCGTGATAATAGTGCTATGAATTGCGTGGCTTTTTATTTTGTCCTAACAAAGTGACCGTGGTCGCATAATATAATCTAGTGCTTACACGCCAGCCCCAAGGGAGGAAGAGCAGGCAGATCTATAGGCTTTTATATTCAGAAGAANNTAGAGCAAACCTTGAATAGCTTACACGCCAGCAGCTGTTTCTTTTTCCCGAAGTATGTCATTAGCATGGATTCGCTCACGTAACTACTCAAGGTCACACATGTCTTGGCCGTTTCATCCTTCCACCTTACTTGAACTCACTCTGTCTCTGAGATCGCTGCTCTTGCCCTCTTTGAAATAGACGAATCATCGCCACAGAGCTGCATACGAGCTCTGAGGACGGTCCCGGCTGTAAGAATCTGGGTGGGGCCTAATCCAACCATCTTTTCGTCGTCATCATCATATTCATGTTCTTACAGAAGAAGTCCCAACCCAACTTTCTGGTTTAGGAATCTGGATACTTCATAGATTTGGAGCTGGTTAACGAAGTAGACGTAGATAGTATAGGATATATCAAAGCCTCACTGTCCTGCGTGAAATCGTGCAGGTACATGCACGGGTTGACCCAGAGGCTCATCTGGCCCACAATCTGAATCTGCAGAAATCTGATGGATCTTGGACACATGTACTGGAACACTGCCCATGAGATACACTTTCCTTTCGTAACGTGAGTCTCAACCAATTGAAGGATTTAGATGGGAGCTCTAAAAATTCCAGTTATACCCACCCGCATCCAGTTAAAGGCACTGCGTCTAGCCAACCACCTGACAAACACCGGAGAGTGAATATCCTTCCACCGATACTTTCCACCACGTGGACAATGCTGCTTTATGATTATTCGGGGAAATGAGTAGAGAATGAATGAGTTGTGCTTTGGGCTAGCTAAAGAACTAATTTCGTTGTTAAATGAGCGACAAATAAAAGCAAAGTAACATGTTCGAATCCATCAGCTCCCAGTTGCCCAATCCCCTTTACTATAACACCAGCCTGCCGACCACCTGAACTAATGGGGCTTAAGCCTTATCGGCGATGATGCACCTACGGTTGGTGTTGAATGTACCGACCCGCCCACAGCGAGTGTCATCGGGTACGTTCACGAAGTCATCGGCGTATTTGATCCAAGCATTGTCGAAGGAATCGTCTCTCTTTCTACCACGTCTACATACGTTGCCTGGGTGGTAGTCAACGTGCCAAGGCAGCGGACTGGTGTAGGACGACCATTCCTTGGAGCAATCCTTGTTATACACCTTCTCCCATCCATTGCCCTTGATTGTAATGTCGCCGTACGTCAACACAACGCTGAAATAGCCGCTTTAAAGAGACTGTTGTTAGCTGAGATAGATTCTCGAAGACTTGGGGGGCTCTGGCCAGGAAATATCGCCATGGCCGTCATTCCAGGTGCAACGCTTGTCGAGGTTATCGTTCTGTGTACCCGCCTCAAGGGGCATGGCAGAAGCGCCAAGAGAAAGCAGAGTCACAAGGAATGTTTTGGAAAGCATGGTGAAGATCGAGTCTTGGATAAATGTAAAGTTGAAGCTGGCAGTCGAGATACTTTGATGATGATGGTAAAGATGATGGTAAAGATTGAAACACACTGGAGGTTCCAGTCCTTCTTATACTTTCGTTTGTTAGATAGAGCCGAACGGCAGTCAGACACAAACAAGCGAGTCGGTTCGACGGAGCAATTACATGATCGTCCACTTTGGTACGAAAGTCCCAAAGCCGCTTTGACATACATCCTTAGGGAGAGATCTCACCCCTCGCACGCATGGAGGAACCCCAATACCACCTCCTAGCATAACAGGTTAATTAATCTATTTATTCTTCTGGGCGGAACATAAATCCCTTTTCAGCTATCCTTTGCTTGTGAAACACGCATTGTCCTGTATTACTGGTTTATGCCGCCCGGCATTCCCTGTGTTGACTACCTTCTGTCAGATCAAGAGGGGCTATGTTGTCGCCAGTTGAAGCCATACCTAGCTAGCTACTATGCAGTATGCATGCACAGTAAGAATGCAGGCCAAAGCTTCGGCAGTTATCTGCCAGCTCAGCTCACTTGTTCTCAGCTGATGTGTCCGGAAATAGATCTGCCCGCTCTTTTGAAAGTAGTCCCGATGAATATCCTCCTCAATGTCAATGCAGTGTGCCCACTAACTTTAAGTCATACCAATCAGCTCCGCCTTTCACACTCCCATGACGAGACCAATTAAAAGTCTACGCACCGGCAATCACCAATGGGAAATTACCTGAATGGTTAGAAAATAAACACAACAACATGCCGGTAGACGACACGAGAGCACCTTCATTAACAGCGTTATCACTTACTTGAACACTGTGGCTGGTTCACATGAACCACCGCAGGATAATTGACTGGCTCTCTCTCTTGAACGGGTCTGGGATGTGATTGGACTGATTGCTCTGATTATAAAGCCCAACCTTATCACCACCTACCCAGTCCACCCGCGACGCAAGACACGCATCACAAACAAAACTCTCCATCGCAGGGTCACGACATGCAGCCTCCCAATAATCACTACTGACAACTTGATACTACAGAGACGATTGCCTAAATTTGGATTTACAAGGTTTATGATAGCAGAAGCTCTAAGCATTGGTTACTCCATGGGGAAATGCCAGACCCCTCAGCAATAGAAGTTGTGCTATTCCCACATAGAAAATCACGGGCATTGAGTTTAAAGCCAATCGGAAGAAGGTTCGTAGCCACACGTAGCCACAGGCACGGCCGGATAATCAGAACCCCGAGCTTCCAATTTACTGCGGCCAATATCAGCACCGTCAACACGATCAAAATCACGACCTTCCAGCGTGCTCGATGCCTTCGATCACAAGTACAAATTTGCTATACGGCGGGGTTGAGAGAGAAAGAGATTAATAACTGACGAGATCACTTGCTATAAGCTCTTCCGCGATTATTTGTGCAGCTGTAGGGTAACGATCATAACCTTGCAATTGAGTGCTATCTCAGGCGACGCGGTTTCTGCCAGGCCAGTGGCTTGAAGTGTGATGTCACCACGAAACGGATGGTTCTCCGCCGTAGCCCCAGCCCGAGCCGTCCCAAGGAGACTTCCCCCTATGACCCCGCATTATTAGAACCCCAGGTATGTGCGAAGTACCCCGGACTCTACTAGAATCGGTTCTAGCCTTCTAGGTACACAGATTGCGACTCGCATTACCGCTTTAAGTAACCTCATCCACATGCATGCTCATTCCATTAGATTAGTAGTACTAGTACAGTAATCATGTAATTTATTACCCTAATGAAATCGTATAGCCAAGGTCCAGTAATAGATTCTTGGAGTTAATATAACCCAGGAGATGTCTTGCAAATGATCTCAAAACTATTATCTCACTCAACCTTTATTAAACGCCTATAAGAACGATAACCAGAAATATGTCGCAGCCTACAGATGCGAGCTACGAGGTCTCAGAGGCCCAGCCTCATCAAAGCCCAAGCAAGCTGAAACCAAGGCATCTGTACATGATTGCCATTGGAGGCAAGTAGCACAAAGTTTCAGACAGTGAGAAATTGTTGAAGGTTCTATTGCTGACATTTTGTGTCTCTACTAGGATGCATTGGCGCGGCGTTCTTAGTCGGTACCGGTCGAACTCTGGCCAAGGGAGGCCCAGTGTTCTGCTTCGTGGGCTTCGCTTTTATTTGTTCAGTTATTGGAATCTTTTCCACCATCTTGACCGAGATGGCGGCTGCGATTCCTCTCAACGGCGCTGGCACCGACTACTATACGACCCGGTTTCTCTCCAAGTCTTTCGGTTTCGCTATGGGTTATAACTACTGGTTTGCCTACGCCATTCTAGTTCCTTTCGAAATCACTGTATTCGTTCTTGTGATCCACTATTGGAATCCCCCAGTCCACGACGCCGTCTTCCTCTCGATTCTTCTTGTTATTATTGTTGGACTTAACTATCTGCCTGTCAAGGACTCTGGCGAAGCGGAATTCGGGTTTTCTTCCTTAAAAGCTACCATGCTTGTAGGTCTAATGATCCTCTCTATCGTTATCATTGCGGGAGGTGGACCAACGGGAGAGAGGATTGGAGGCAGTAACTGGACCACTCCAGTCAAACCGTGGATCTTGGAAGGCAGCGCTGGCAAATTAATTGCATTCCTTGGCGTTTTGGTGAGCATTGTGCTCCCGGTAAGAGAATTCCTTTGCTAAGAAAATAACGACAACTTATCTGACAATGTACAGATGGGTTTTATTGCCGAGATGGTTGCTGTATGTGGTGGGGAGACGAAGGATCCGGCTAAAACACTTCCCACAGCTGCCAAGGCTTTCATTTTCCGACTGGCCTTCTTTTATGTCCTCCCTGTCTTCTTTGTCTCCCTAATCTGTCCGGCAGATGCACCAGAGCTGACATCCGGCGGTTCCGGTGCTGGTTCATCACCGTTCGTGATTGGCATCAAGACAGCGCATATTCGAGTGCTTGACCATATCATCAACGTCATAATCTTGATCTCTGCATGGTCTGCAGGCAATGTTTACTGCTATCTATCGTCTCGATCCCTGTACTCCCTGGCGATAGACGGGAACGCGCCTAAATTCTTTGCACATACCAACCGATATGGAACACCTTACTGGTCCGTCACAGCCAGTGGCCTGATTGCACTCCTCGCCTACCTGAATGTCAGTTCGAGCGCTGGCCAAGTGCTGACTTGGCTCGTCAACATCATCAACATCTCCTCCGTCTTCTCATGGGTTCTGCTCTCCTGGTCTTACCTTCGTTTCCGCAAGGTTCTTGAACTTCAAGGTATCGACCGAACTCAATTGCCCTACCGTGCGAGACTGGGTAAACCGATTGCGCGGTTTTGCATCATCTTCTTCACTATCATCGGTCTTCTCAACGGTTTTCAGGTTTTCTTTCCATCTGAATGGAACACAGCCGACTTCATCACCGCCTACATTGGCATTCCGGTGTTCTTTATCCTGTTTGTGGGCCACAAGTATTGGAAGGCCCGTGATGACCCATGGTTGGCGCCCTTGGAGGAAGTGGACTTATCTCTCTTGTGTGTTATTGACGCTGTCAACATGCAAGTTGAAGTGCAGGACCAAAAAGAGGTTGAAGATAAGAAGGGCAGTAGTTGAGCGAAGAAAGGCAAAGGTTCTAGCTCACAAGGAAGGATAAGAACATGTCAACAAGAATTCTTCTATAAGCAGTTAGAGACACTGTATTAAACTCAGGCTGGGGATCTATGCAGCCCTACCCATTCCTAGTCTAGCATGAGATACCAAGCGGAGTTTAGACTTGTCTTCCCCGCACGAGACTCCACAGAAACTTAGTCATTTGAATCGATAAACCTTGCAGCACTAAACAAAACCATCATCACCAAAAACTTCTCATGCACTTTGTAGTCATATGTTCAACTCTCCCGACTAACTCAGCTAGCAACTGTCAATATGCAAGCTCCTGGAACTCGCTCTCGCCAAGGTAAGTAAGCATGGCTGCCTCTCCCCAGACTCTCAGAGTGAGTAGGATGCTGAATTGCTGATGCTGGGATAGGCTGTTTAACGTGCAGGAAGCGCCACCGGAAATGTGACGAAGGGAAGCCTGTCTGCCAGCTCTGTCAAAAGACTGGCCGAAAGTGCGAATATAGCAGCGGATTTCGATGGTCAACTATGAGCCACATGGACTACGTGATTTCCGATCGCGTTGGGAAAACGGGATCAGCGGCGGATTCGCCAACATCGAAACGGACAAATACAACAGACAGGCCATCAAGACTAAGGTCGGATATACAACATGGACACGAAATTGAGCCTTCTATCTCAACCAGTCGCGCTAGCCCGAATAATGACCATATTCCGGCTTCGAAATCGATACACAACACTACGTGGGAGAGTCCTCCTAGTGGCTCAAGGATGGATATTCAACCCCCCTTTGGCGGAGCCGATCTCATCTGGGACGATTTGTTCGCGGAACAACAATTGACCGATCTAATTGATCCAAATCTGGAGGCAGATTGCTTCACAGCATCAACGGAGGATGACATGTTGTTCATTCCATTGCATGATGAGGGCTCCTCAAAGTCCCATAAGGCAAATCCGGAGGAGTATACCCCCAGTCTTGATGTCGCATGCGTCGATGACGTTGAGCCCTCCGCAATGGCTCCTCAACTTACCTCCTGGCTATCTGTAACCCTCGGGTCTACAAGTGAAGAGTTGGCTCTCAACTACTGCAAGTCACCTACCCCCTTGACTCCGTTCCAGATCTGATCACTAATCAGATTGAATCTAGACCTAAATGATGCCTCAACTCGCATTCCAGCCCTTGATGGCCCAAAAAACCCTTACCGAAAGCTTTGCTTGGTCGCTATTTCTTACCCTCTTCTCTTGAACACAATTTTGTACGTGTCGACTGTCAGCATGTACAACCACGGTAAAGCAAATAGCGAAGTCGTCCAGAATCGTCGCGACCAGGCTTTACTGTCTCTGCAAACCGCTGCAGAACTGCTCAAGTCTCAGAAGGAACATGGTGGCCAAAAATGGATGGAACAACACCAGGCCCTTTCCGTACTATCGCTGCGCGAAGTGACATTGGCAGCTTATCTGATGCATATTGTCACTGAGGTCATGATGGGCAGTCAAAGGACCGAGGCTCACCTTGAAGCCGCATACAGCCTGATGACAGAGCTCGACTACGTTGATCGCTTGCCGCAAGCGTTCTATCCACGTTTTCTCGTTCAGAGGTTCGCCATGATTGATGTCGTATTGTCCTTTTTGCGGCATCGGAGACCACTTGCGCCGCGGAATTTTGCCCTGTACAGACCGATCGAGGAGGCCGACGAGCAAGAGCCATCTTTCCGCGAACTGACAGGCTGCCCCCAAGTGGTCCTCTCCTTTTTGGCAAGAGTTTCAATTCTTGCTGATGGAACAAGTTTTAACGACTCAGCGCACCTTGCAGAGGCATACCAATTGGAGAACGACATGAGGGCCTGGGGATCGCTCAGATACCCTGGCCCAAGCTTTAGCCAGGCACTTGGGAGTGCCAGTCAGCTGGACACGACTCACGATAGTGGTGTTGGGGCTGATGAGACGTGCGATCTGCAACTTAACACTTTGAGCGAATGCTTTTACTGGGTCGCACATCTACTTTTGGCGCGAAGAGTATTTCTCGACCCTACAACGTCACCTCGCGTGCAGCTGTACAGACGACATTTGTTTACCCTCATGGAACGTCTTCCTCCTGGTTGCGGGCCAGATTCGTCGCTGCCCTTCCCGTTCTTCATGGCAGCTCGAGAGGCAATCAGTGACGAGGACAAAGATTGGGTGCGCCAGAAACACGCTGAGATGTTGAAGAAATATCCCGATCAAGCGAGGGAGCTTATGATGCGCCTGACGGAAGAAATTTGGAGAAAGAATGAATGTAATGCTGCATCCACGACTGAGGACCCTCTCTCTACTTCTTCCTGGGTTTACGATGATATATATATTGGTGTTTTGGATTCGCAAGCATCTCATTTTGTATTTTGACAGGAGCTCGTTCGTTCGGCGAGTTGTGGCCATTATTTATAAACCACAAAAATATACAATAAACCCAATCAGTTTACTCATATGGCGTGCCAAGCTCGAAAGTGAAGTTTATGGTGTTGTCCTTGTTTGTTGTCCTTGTTTGTTGTTCTCAATTTTTGTCTGTAGTCTTTTTTCAAAGCAGCCAGCATGTTTACGAAGACTGTGGTACTGTCAACCCACAACCCGTTAGGAGAAGCCGATGGATGAACAAACTTTCGTCAAGTTGTATTAGACAGCAAGACTGGGGTTCAAGAGTCATAGATCGGAACAAATCCTCCCTAGTATCTGCGCGTACAGCGTGTCGTAAGTGCTAGAGAATACTGCTCTCGTGCTTCGTAACGCACCATCGTGCAAGACCTAAAACCCAAGCGCCAGCTAATATCGAGCTAGATTTACTCTAACCCAAGGTGGAAGTGCGTGTCGCAGTGGGGCGCGAGGATGTGGACTAGTCACCACCATAGCATGCTAACTGTTGGTTGGTTGAAACAAGATCCATCCTTCTGTTCCACTTGTGTTGGTGGATCACACATCTCTGGCTGGAGAATGGTGTCGTGCCTTGACTTACAAAGGCATATCAAACTAGATTCCGGCCCGGTCAAGTTTTACCTCATAAAAGCTATCGCTAATTCATAAAAGCATTACCATTTAAGGCCCTCCTATGAGTAATCCACGGTTTGCTCTACTCAACTTTTCACTACTCAGATAATTCGAGTCTGGCAACATAAAGACCCCGAAAGCTTCAAGAGTTGGAACATCTTTATTCATAAGATATCTTTCACCGTCGTTCTTACTCTCATAATAATGTCACAAACACTTGCAGACCCCGATATTGTTCTGGACCTCAAGGACAAAACTCTCTTCCACCAAGCCTCATATGTTCATGGAGAGTGGGTTCAAGCAACCTCGGGCAAGACCTTTGATGTGGTGGACCCTGGAAGTGGCCGAGTTTGGGCTACTTGCCCGGACAACAGTCCCCAAGACGTCGACAGAGCAATTCAATCGTCACAAAAGGGTTTCCTGGAGCATGCAGCCCTAACCGCGCGTCAGAGGGCACGCTTGCTTTTGGAGTGGCATCGCTTGGTGACTGAGGCTCGCGACGATCTTGCCAAACTTCTGACGTTCGAAACTGGAAAGCCGCTCTCCGAGGCTTACGGGGAAGTCGATTACTCCCTTGGCTTCTTATGGTGGTTTGCCGGCGAAGCAGAACGTATCACTGGTTCCATTGGGTCGTCTAACATCCACAATCGAAGGGTTCTCGTTATCAAGCAACCAATCGGTGTTACGGTTGCTCTTGTTCCCTGGAACTTCCCTATCGCTATGATCCTGCGTAAGGCTGGGGCAGCGCTTGCCGCTGGCTGTTCTATGATTGTCAAGCCCTCTCCCGAGACACCCTTGACCTGCCTGGCCCTTGCAGACCTGGCTACTCGGGCTGGTTTTGCTCCTGGTGTCTTTAACGTTCTGACTACCTCGCTCGATAACACTCCGGCACTATCCGAGGCCATGTGCACCCATGAGCACGTTCAGAAAGTCACTTTTACCGGCAGCACAAGGGTCGGAAAGATTGTTGCTGGAATCTGCGCAAGAAACCTGAAGAAATGCACAATGGAGCTTGGCGGCAATTGCCCTTTCATCGTTTTTGATGACGCAGACCTTGAGCAAGCTGTGTCGCAGTTAATCGCTTTGAAGTGGAGGAACGCAGGACAGGCCTGTATCACTGCCAACCGGGTCTACGTCCAAGCTGGGGTGTACGGCAGGTTTGCTGAGATGTTTGCTGCCAAAACTCGTGAGTTCAAGGTCGGCCACGGCATCAAGCCTACAACAACTTTTGGCGCCGTCACGACGCCGGCAGGACTGGAAAAGGCCCAGTCTCAAGTCCAAGACGCCTTGCAGCTTGGTGCACAGCTTGTCACAGGATCTGGAAAGCCTTTAAACGGGCAGTTTATGGAGCCTGTCGTCTTAACTGGCATGACGCAGGATATGAAAATGAGCCATGAGGAGACTTTCGGTCCTGTCTGCGGTCTCTTCAAGTTCTATACTGAGGAAGAAGGTATCAAGTGGGCAAATGACACAAGTCTGGGCCTTGCTAGCTATGCTTTCACCAAAAACGCGGACAGATTGTGGAGGTTGTTTGAGAAGTTGCAGGCTGGCATGATTGGCCTTGTAAGTTGATGATTACCTTTCTAGCCCTGACGATGAGCTGACATATATTACGCAGAACACTGGAAATGGAGCTTCCGCCGAGAGCCCATTCGGTGGTATCAAGCAGTCTGGTTATGGTAAAGAGAGTGGGAAAGATGTTGCGGTCTCGGAGTATCTGATTGAGAAGACTGGAACTCTGACAGTCGAATAGGGGCTACATATGCCGATGCAGTATTGCATAGATCAATAATAATAAAAGTTTCATGAGTCTGCCTCGATCCGTGTTACTTGCCACTTCATCTTCCCAGGTACCCATGCATGTGGCTTTCTTACCCGGTATCGGGTTCTCGTAGCAGTTTCCGTGAGTATTGACACAGAGTTGAAATTGATATATTTAGTTGGGTCGAAATCCCTTCTGTCAGGTCTATGTAAAAGCTTTCACCATGCCACTCTGTGTGTATTTCAATTGCTACTCTTGTTATAGAAGCGCCCTATCGGAGTTTGCGTGGCTATCGAATATCTTTTGAGACGCTAAAACATTTGTACGTGAGATGGATCTGAAGGCTGGACAGTTAGAAATGCCAGATGACCATGATTGGGCTTGCCTGGACCGGCTCACAGTTGCTAGATTTTACCTCCCTTTCGAGTCCAATCACAAGACATATCGATACGCTGCACACAGGTTTTCTCTATTGCAATATCCCAGCCACCAAGCTATCTTGGTTTCACGACTACACTACTGCGTTTCCCCGCGTGGGTCGTTGCGTCTAGCACTTCTTGAAACGGAAATTCGAGTCGCACCGGAAGCTGTTGCCGGCTCGGCCCCACCTTACCCACCCGGATGCCGTCTACCATTGTCGGTTGCATGGTACGAAATATCATCTTAACTTTGGACTCATGTACTATAATAAGTCTTGCCATTTCTTGTTGAAGATCATTGTAACGGAACAGCAAGGCATTTGTCCGCTTCACCTCTCGTAACACAATTGTCAACCATGGCGCCTTCTGCAACCGAAACCGACAACAGCGTCCAGGCGACCTGGACCAAGCCGGCACTCACTGAGAAGACACAGAAATATGTCAATGACTGGAGCCAACATGTTCGAGGTGGCTTTCCTACTTTGCCCGTAAGAAATCCTGCAGGTCCCAAAGCCGAGTGATGCTGACTCATGGTGTTTATTAGGTCGTGGTCGAGTCCGCCAACGGCCACATCATCACGGACGTCGATGGTAAGGAGTACATCGACTTCATTGGACAATTTGCCGTCATGAACTTTGGCTACTCGAACCCCAAGATTTCGAAGGCTGCTGCAGATCAGATCTTTAAGTTTCCTCTGACTGGCACGTACCACATCAGCCCTCTGTATACCGAGTTTGCGAAACGTGTGACCAAGGTAAGATTGATGTACCCCATACCTTGTATTTCAAAGAGCCAAGTTGATGGTCAGTAAATAGAAATTCGGATTTGACTCGATCGTCACCATGCTCAGCGGCTCTGAAGCCGTCGAATCTGCTGTCAAGATCGCGCGAAAGTGGGCGTATCTACACAAGGGAATCCCTCAAGACAAGGCTCATGTCTTGACTGTTGACCAGTGTTACCACGGCCTGACGCTCTCTACAATGCCTATGGCTACTGTTTCTGCAAAGCGTAAGTGTTGACCCTGGGTAAAGTTTTAGAAGTTTGATGTTGATACTTTGACAGATTTCGGCCAACATCTCCCCAACGTTGGCCCTTATGCCCCAACGAGCGGAAAACTCATTCCATTCGGAGATATTCAAGCCCTGACAGAATGTTTCGAGCAAGACGCACACAACCTTGCCGCGTTCGTCGTCGAGCCTGTCCAAGGCTGGGCTGGGTATGTTCTTCAACGAAATAATAATATGGCTAGGACGTGATAGCTAAAGGTCGAATAGAACTATCTCTCCTCCTCCCGGATATCTAAAAGCTGCCCAAGCCCTCTGCAAAAAGCACAATGTCTTGCTTGTTTGTGACGAGATTCAAGCTGGATATGGCCGAACCGGCAAGGACTTGTCATTCCAACACGAGCCAGAGCTCGAACCCGACATGTGCATCCTGGGCAAGGCTGTCACTGGCGGTAAGTTGATTGACTTGCAACGCAACCAAAGAGTATGCTGATGTGCCTAGGTTACTATCCCATGTCTGTTGTCATGGGCAAGAAGCATGTCATGGACTTGGTCCAAAAGAACGAGATTCTCTCCACTTTTGGTGCCTCTCCCATTGCTTGTGCTGCCGCTTTGGCGTCTCTGGATGTTCTCGAGGAGGATAAGATGTCAGAAAGATCCGAAAGACTAGGAGAAGTATTGAGAAAGACTGTCAAGGCCCTGAACCCTCCTCACGTCAAGGAACTACGAGGTCCAGGCCTCTTTCAGTCTCTTATACTCGACTGCTCTGTTCCTGGGGTAACACCTCGTCGAGTATCAGCCCTTGCCATGCATCGAGGTGTGTTGGTGGGTATTGGAGCTGACCGCCTGCGTTTCAGCCCCCCTCTGACAATCTCCGAGGAGGACCTGGTTAAGGCAGTTACCATTGTTGTCCAAGCTCTGAAAGATATTACAAACATGGGAGATTTCCCAGGAAGTGAGTTTCTGAACTAGGGCAATATGAGTAGATATTACTCGGGGAATAATACATATGAGAAAGAATGAAAATGACCGTATCATAATGCTTACTGACGATCTATATAAACCATATTTATAT
>JAAVTZ010000461.1:0-34199 GCA_014898835.1 Fusarium lateritium
CCCCCCACTGTGATCCTTCAGCATTGCCCTTAACTTAAGCTTGTTAATCAAGGGTCATCCACTATCTTCGGACTCATTATTCTTTCTGACCCTGCAATATCCGACGCATTCAATAACATCTTTTAGCATTCCATTCATTATTCAACAAGTTCAATTGCTTCATCCTGGCAGGGAACTTTGACTTGGTATGTGCTAGTTTTCTTTATACCCCTCTTGCGATCATTGCACACCAAGTTCTAGACTAAGCCATGAACCATGAACCATGGTTTAAAGGGTCAGGTTTGTTTCGTCTTGAGATCCGAGCTTGTCCCTGCCTCTGGCTCTGTCTTTGGCTCTACATCTTGGCGGTCGCATTTCTAGGAGAGCTTCAGGATGACTCCAAGCGATTCAAAGGCGGCCTCTCTTCTCTTGCTTCTGGACATCTGTTGAAGTCACCGGTTGATCAGCCATGGGCTGGCTACTGTATCCATCAGGCTGAGGTGACCCTCCACACCCCGCCGTGATCGAGTGGTTGTCGATTCTTAGCCGCCCAGCTCTGGCTTCATCACATCTCTAGCAATTATTTACCTAGTCATCAGCCCAATACGAAATAGAAAGTGGACAGATCAGATGACGGAAGAATCCTGTTGACTGGACTGGAGTGGTCTAGTCGTGTTCGCATTTTCTTACTATTACAGCCTTCTTCCACAATTGTTCAATTCTCTTACAGTACCCATACCCCATCTTGTTCCGTCTTGACTCGTTGTACCTGTTTCATACCCAACCTGTCTTGTTTTACCTTCATTCTTTGACATTGACGTCTCTTTTTTTCATTTTCAATTCTCGTTTTCTTACTCACAGACCAGCTCAGCTAGATCCGGAGGCCGTTCTCGTTCTCCTTAGCAACAAGGCCCGTGCTACGATATCCTTACCTATTCTACCTATACTCACCGTTCGCGACGGCGAGCCGACTGAAACCTGGGCCATTGCCACGACGCGCTAGCTATCTACGGTGCAGTGCAACACCCTGGACGGGCCTGGCTGGACAGTGGACTTCTGTTCTGTGCCCCGCGGGCAGCTCCAGTTCCAGTATTTGAACCAAGCACAGCGCAGCACGGTCCGAGCGGAGCTGTTTGTTCCCATACCCATACCTTACCTGGCCTACCTATACACTACTAAAGTTACTGTACCTCGCTTGATCAAGCGAACATCGTCGACCCTTTTTCTGCTTGATATCCATATACCTTACCTGCCATTTTCAGCTTCCTCGGTTGAATATAAATCTTCAACCGCCGACTCGACAGTTCCCGTGTTTGCGTCGTTTGTTTCTCGATAAGCTTGCGACTTTACTTGGGTGGAGCTCAATACCTAACCCCTCAAATCAACCATCCATCCATCTATCCATCCATCCATTTCTTAATCAGCGTGCGAACAAAGGAGTCTTGGCTGGTCCCTTTCTTTGAACTCTCGCCGTTTTATTCCAACAATCTCTCGACCGAGCGACCGCGCAATCACCACGCGGCATCTACCATAACATCACGGTCGCCCGCATTCGCCTCTGCAATCCCTCCTATTCACCGCGACCATGTCTCGATCGAACCCCCCTAACGCTGCGGGGTCCCGCAAGATCTCGTTCAACGTGAGCGAGCAATATGATATTCAGGACGTTGTTGGTGAGGGTGCTTACGGTGTCGTCTGGTATGTACATCTTCTGAATATCTCGTGCCATCTCTTCAACAGACCAAATGCTTACGACTCTTCAGCTCCGCCATTCACAAGCCTTCGGGCCAAAAGGTCGCCATCAAGAAGATCACTCCTTTCGACCACTCCATGTTCTGTCTAAGAACCCTGCGAGAGATGAAGCTGTTGCGATACTTCAACCACGAGAACATTATTTCCATTCTTGACATCCAGAAGCCCCGAAATTACGAGTCATTTAACGAAGTCTATCTTATTCAGGTTTGAACCACCAGCGCTCTGTCGCAAATTGGACAGCTGGCTAACAGGCGGTATAGGAGCTGATGGAGACCGACATGCACCGAGTCATCCGTACTCAGGATCTTTCCGACGACCACTGCCAGTACTTCATCTACCAAACCCTCCGCGCTCTCAAGGCGATGCACTCGGCCAACGTGCTGCACCGAGACTTGAAGCCTTCCAACCTGCTCCTCAACGCCAACTGCGATCTCAAGGTGTGCGATTTCGGTCTTGCGCGATCCGCTGCTTCGCAAGAGGACAACTCCGGTTTTATGACCGAATATGTCGCGACTCGATGGTACCGTGCGCCCGAGATCATGTTGACTTTCAAGGAGTACACCAAGGCTATTGATGTGTGGTCGGTTGGCTGCATTCTGGCCGAGATGCTCAGCGGCAAGCCTCTTTTCCCTGGCAAGGACTGTAAGTGACTACTTGGATGCTGTGAAATAAGACAAAGAACCCATTACTGACTGCCGCGCTACTAGACCACCACCAGTTGACACTCATTCTGGATGTGCTGGGCACACCCACCATGGAGGACTACTACGGAATCAAGTCGCGTCGTGCTCGAGAATACATCCGATCGCTACCTTTTAAGAAGAAGGTCCCATTCCGAACTCTATTCCCCAAGACCTCGGACCTCGCCCTCGACCTGCTCGAGAAGCTCCTCGCATTCAACCCTGTTAAGCGCATTACTGTGGAGGAAGCTCTGAAGCACCCATACCTTGAGCCTTACCACGACCCCGAGGACGAGCCAACAGCGCCCCCGATCCCCGAGGAGTTCTTTGACTTTGACAAGCACAAAGACAACCTGAGCAAGGAGCAGCTGAAGCAGTTGATCTATCAGGAGATTATGAGGTAAATGTGGGGCCATTGTGATGATCGGTTTGGCATCTAGGATCTGTGATCCAAGAAACCTTTGAATGGGTATCCGGTGCTGGCAGGCGTGCTGATAGTTGTGGCATTTGAGAGCAAGATTGGTGGATGAACAGTATGGCGGCGAGTTTGGAGATGATAGATAGACCACGCACAAACCCAGCCACACGCATACGGAATTACCTGTCTAGTTTATTCTGCATAGCATGCATCTAGCATGAGTCTTTTAGGGCAATGTTGGTGACGAGGGGGGTGGTCAATGTTAGGAAACAGGATCAAAGACAAGGGTTCAGAGTCTGAGACAAAGATGGGAGTTGAAGATGATTTGATGAAGTGCAACCATTTCTTTTTAGTTGTTATATCCCAAAACAAAATTCATGATACTGGGTGTTTATGTGAAACTGGAATGCACTCATGTTGATAAGGTATAGTTTGCATTCAGGTTTATAGTTACAATAGTAAGTGTCTAATCGTCAGATAAACTATTCTAACAATCTTATGATATTTTTATCTTGTGATTATCTATTTAATCTATCTGGGTAATTATAGCCGGCCAAGTTTTCCTTCACAACAACGTGACATGCATTCTTCCTATCACATCGAAATGGCAAGAATGGGATAAGACCACAAGTCGAGGGTCTAGACCGTGCTAAGAATTCAGCTGTGAGAGGTCATTGGCCAGATCAAGCTAGCGTTTGAATAATGAGGCTCTTGTTGATGACGATCATGAAGTTTTGCAAACGTGTACTTACAGGTGGCCAGTAGAAGAGACCAGAGAGATCATATGGCTTATGAATCACCCACATAATCCAATGTAAGCTGAGTTGTTAGAAGATAGAAAAGGTTGCAATTGCTGCCTGAACAAAAGACCACTCTATGAGTTGGAACGCATCCATCTACGTCAGCGCGTTTGAACAGTCAGGATCAGGCTCTTTAACTGTCGTCTAGGGGTTGACCCCGCTATATCAAGCTCCACTAGCTCCCCCAATCTCCAGCCTCTCCAACGAAGCTGCATTAGAAGCCATTGCTTGTAGCGTTATTGGCAAACTCCATTTCCCTTGAATGTCTCAGATCTAAAGAACCCATATCCAAACGTCCCCCTTGAATCTACCAAACTATCCTTATTCACCCTCTTTTTCGTCGATCTCTGATCGTCAATGGTTTATTATATCCTCGCATCTATGACCGCTTCTTCCTCTTGTTCCTAATTATCGTCGTACCTATTCTTTATCTTCTCCGTCATGAGCTCTTCAGACCGCAACGACTCCCCCGAAACGCCCACCTCGTCCGGCGCTGGTACGCCCAACAATCGCGCTTCTGCGTCGTACATCTCGAGCATGTGGACCGGCCTCGTTCGTCGCTTCTCCAGCGAAGGCTCCCACTTCCCTAGCCAGGCCGACACCGCCTACGACGAAGACTTCAAATATCATAACGGCAACGGCACGACAGATGGCATAAACGGTGTCTTTACACCTGTGCGCCGCACGGCGAGTCCTCTGCGTCCACCGCCGCTTGATCCTCTTATTCTGCATGGCTATCGCCCCGGAACGCCCACGTCGGCAAAATTGCTGACCGGCGCGGTGGCTGAGGAGATTCGAACCATGGTTCCTGAGAGACTGCGCATCGTGGACGATTGGCATCTTATCTACAGTCTTGAGCAGGACGGCGCGAGCTTGGCGACGCTGTATCAGCGGTGCCGTCAGTTTGAGGGCAAGCGGGCGGGCTTTGTCCTTGTTGTCAAGGATCTCGAAGGAGGGGTGCGTATAATGTGAGACGATATGACGTTTTCCTTTACTAACACGATCCAGATCTTTGGCGCATACCTCTCCGAATTTCCTCACCCCGCGCACTCGTATTTTGGCAACGGAGAGTGTTTCCTCTGGCGCGCCTCGACTATCACGCCGCTTCCTCCGCCTCCCTCGGCCGATACAACGGACCTCAACTCTCGAATGACGACCCTCGCTCCACCGCCGTCATCAGAAGGCACCACGCCTACGCACTCTCGCGCGCCATCGCCTACTCCAAGCGAAGCGGTCCGTTTCAAGGCGTTTCCGTACAGTGGTCTCAACGACTTTTGCATCAACTGCGAGACGGGCTTCCTGAGTGTTGGCTCAGGCGGCGGACACTATGGTTTATGGCTGGATAACGGACTGGAAGTCGGACATAGCTCACGATGCGAGACATTTGGCAACGAGCCCCTGAGTGACGAGGGCACCAAGTTTGGCATCATTGGTGTTGAGCTCTGGATCATGGGCGTGTGATGACGATCTTTTGGCTTTTAACTGTTTGCACGGCGCTTGGTGTTATGATATGGAATGCGCATGGCGGATCGGTCTCTCATTAAACCGGGTGATATATGGCAAGGTGTAAAAATGGATGTCCTGAGAAAAGGCAGAACGAAGTTGGGTCGGACGAAGCTTCTTGGGTACATACAGTGGATGGACATAGCGAAAAAATACCTTAGGATGGACCAGTAGATATTAATGATACCCGGAGCTGACACTCCCGACTCTTTACAATACCGATGACTTTATTGTTACATGATTTTACACGCATTGTTTAGGAGGGTTTACTGTTTTATTACTTCCCAGTCTCAGCTGCGATTCTTGGCCATAAACTCCTGTATCCCCTCTAACACGCCCTCCGGTGTTGGCGACTCGGCGCAAACATCAGGCTCAAAGCCAAAAGACCGCAAATGATCCCTCGTCGTAGGTCCAATTGTCGCAATGAAAGTCTTTCCATCACGCTTGTATCCCTCATAGACCTTATTCGTCTCGGCGTCCAGGATCCCCATGACGCGAAGCATACTGTCACATCCAGTAGGCGAAAACACCACGATCCATCGCATCGGGTCGTCGCGCGTCTGACTGAGAACCCGGCGCAGATCAACAGGGAAGCTCTCCATGACGCCCGTCCCGTAGACGACCGTCTCTGTGACGCGGATGCGCTCCGTATCGGGCAGGGCGCCATCCTGCAGCGTCTTGGGGATGATGTCGCGGCGAGTCTCGCCGACGAGGAAGAGCACGGGAGGGAGCGTAGGGCGGCCCTGGTCTCGGTACCATTCGTAGTAGTGAGCGAGGATGTAGGGGCCCAGGGCAGCGCCGTTGCCCGTGTGGCTGCCGAAGACTTGAAGGGGAGGGTCCTGGGGAACGGCGGCGAGGGCGCGGGTCGTGGCGGGGCCGACGCTGTAGACGGGGATGTTCTGGAGGTGAGGCCATGATGTTGTGT
This sequence comes from Fusarium lateritium, assembly GCA_014898835.1. NCBI lineage: Eukaryota > Fungi > Ascomycota > Sordariomycetes > Hypocreales > Nectriaceae > Fusarium > Fusarium lateritium. The sequence continues at coordinate 6,061 of JAAVTZ010000461.1, forward strand.
CTGCGGTGTTGGTTGTGTCTTCTGTCGCATAGATGGTGTTAGCTTCTGATGTGTTGATGGGGTGTAAGTCGGGAATTATAACGCACCGGATTTACCATCTTCGACGAGCTTTACGAATGCTTCCACTGCGCGCTGTGAGGTAAAGATCAAGCCGCCATATTCATGATGTTCTTGGGTTCCAATCTTGCGCTCGCGGAGAAGCGCTGCTACCTCTTTCATACCATCATCATGGAACTGGTGCAGTAGAACAGGTACAAATTGCGGCGCAAAACCGGTTCCGTTGGTGTTAGACTCTGAAAAGAGGTCTTCGTATGAATCGCCAGGGCTTGATTTTGTCTTGAGTAGCAGGATGGGTATCTTGGAGGCTTGCTCCGCGGCTGGGTCGGTCGATGTCATGATGAGCTTGCGCGATAGTGAATTGGCTTGGTTGGGCGTACAGGACTATGGGTATTCGGCGACACTTTTGGTGCGTTGTTTAGAGGATAAAAGAAACGGTGGGGGTGTTCAATGGAAGCTAATTGTAAAGATCATGAGGTGGGAGATCAGCAACTTTCGGAGACGTGGGAGAGGGTGAGGGGCTCATGGGAAAAGTGGGTGGGGAGCTTTATCGATAAACGGCATTTGAGAACTTATATTCTCTACTCGTCGAGCTATTTAACTTCTTCAATCATAATTATCATGGCATTGAGCTTATGAGAAACTTGTCTATAGGTTTGTTATATAACACGTTAAGAAATCCGATAATCCTCAATCAGGAATATATACAATCACTACCTCCTCCACCATACATATACACCTTAACTCGCAACAGCTTGCCTCCTAAACACCAAGGATTTATACTACAGGTTTCTTCTCCGCGTCATCATCACTAAGGGTTGTAATCTCATTTGTCTCTTCCTTTGTCTCCTTCTTGACACTGCGCCACTCCATAACCAAAGCACCCAGGATAGCGAGGCAAGCCATGATGAGACCGACACGGAAGCACACGTGCAGCGAGTCGTTGTAGGCCTTCAGAGCCTGGGTGTGGAACTTGTTTGGGATCGTCTTCAAGAGGCCCGTAACGCCAGAAGCCTCAATCTGCTTGGGAGTGACGCTTGTGAAGGCCGAAAGCCGTTTGGCCAACTCCCCGTCAAGGACGTTTTGACCAACAGAAACAAAGATGGCGCCAGAGAGCGTTTGAGCAAAGATCATGAGAGAAGCACCAATCGATACTTGGTTGCGTGGCAGTACTGTCTGCGCTGCCATATTTGGCGCCTGCATACAAGCACCCAAGCCAAAGCCGTATAGTACTTGATAACCGATCCACTGGCCCTCTGAAGCATTTGTCCCGAGGCTTGTGAGAAGGCCGGCGCCCACACAAGTGATACAAACTCCAGCGATTAGGAATGGCATGTAATACCCAACTCGAGTTGTGAGAACGCCACTCATAATCGATCCGACGACAAGAGCGAGGACCATGGCGAGAAGATGTATGCCACTGTCAACGGCTGAGTCGCCCTTGATGGCCTGGAACCAGACAGGGAGGAAGTATATCAAGAGCGTCTGGTGTGCGCCAACGCAAAAGCTCACCCAAAAGCCGCTGCATATGCTGCGTTGGATAAAGATGTGAGGCGGCACAGTAGCTTGATCAGGCTTCCAGAGCTGGATCAAGATGAATGCGATTAAGAGAGTGAAAGCCACCACGAGCAGGGCGATGATACGGCCATTGTTCCACTGAATACTGTCAGTCAAGACGATCGACACATTCCTCGCGAAGCACTTACACTATACACGAAGCCTCCCCATTGCAGAGCCAGGCACAAACAAACGACTCCAGGGATGAGAGCGATCAAGCCCAGTCCGTTGAGCTGTTGAAGCTTATACTTGAGGCTAGTCTCTTCAGTGGACTGATTCGGGATGTGAAGGAAAAAGAAGACAAATGCCAAGACCATACCTCCCAGGGGAAGGTTGATGTAGAAGCACCATCTCCAAGTGACATGAGTGGTAAAGACGCCGCCAATGACGGGGCCAATGGCTGAGGCAATACCAAAGATGGCACCAAAAAGACCTTGGTATTGGGGTCTTTTCTCGAGTGGAACGGCGTAGACAATGATGACGAGCTACATCGTGTCGTTAGTAAGGTTCAAAAATTGTGAATAGGGGAATAGCTTACAATACCAGACTGAGTACCTCCACCGCCCAATCCTGCAATGGCTCTACCGACAATGAAGGCGATTGAGCTTGGAGCGGCGCCACAGACAGCTGATCCAATTTCAAATAGCACAACAGCAGTCATGAATGTAGTTTTGATATCCAATATGGTATACAGCTTGCCAAACACTAGCAAGAAGGCACAGTTGGTGAGTAGATAGGCTGTACCATACCAGCCAATATCGTTTGCAGCATGAAATTCGTTTGTGATGGCGGGAATAGCAGTTGATATGATGAGTTTGTCCTATGAGAAGGGGATTAGCTTACATAGACATGTTATCTGGTGGAGTTGCTATTTGGACTTACCAAGGCCACGAGGAACATGCTGGTGTAAAGGGCGATCATCAACAGAGCAAATTTGATGCCTGTTGGATAGACCACATTGGTCGGGGAGATTTCCGGGGGCAGCATTGTGAAGTTGTCGAAGAGTTTAGAGTATAAAATAGAAGTCGTCAAATGTCGTTGAATGGGTAGCGGTGCTTGGTATTAGGTAAATGCTAAACGACAAACAAGACTTGAGGGAATGTACGAATAGAATATGTTGATGAGCTTGGAAATGAATAGAGAATGTCAGTAATTCATCAGATTATTATATACATATATCGGCAATCTAGAGAATGTCCGTAGATATCTCAGACCTAGGGAGATGGTATCGCGGACAGTCGTTGATGTCTATAACTGACCAATGAGCTTACACCAGGACCGTCCGACCGTCCGCTGATCGACCATCTAGCATGACCCTGCGTCTCCCCGTCATTGCTATTCAAAGACATGAGAATGCCGTCATTTTATTTAGCCATATATGTTTTCTGGTACGATTATTCCATGTTATCGTTTGAGGCTAAGGTTTCGTTCAAAAGAGCTACGTATATCACAGCAAAGAAGGCCAAATCCGTGGTTGGCAGTCAACACTATACTTCCTCTCTGCACGTCTGATGTTTCATATATCTGTCATATTCTAGAGTACATCAATTAATATTTTGTTCATTTTTGTTCACTTTTGTTCATTTTAGTCTAACTTATCCTTTATATTCTCCATAGAGAAAGATCACGTGTGGTAGGCAGTTTGTTGTTAGAACCTTCAATTTACACTACCTTAGCTTCAACAACTGTGTCAGATTAAGCTCCAACTGAAACCTGCCCGCCTTGACTCATGGAATCCTCTCGAACGCAGCCAGCACCGCATAGTCGAAGGCGCGAAAAGCCCATACTAAGCTGTACTTTTTGCAGAGGGCGCAAGTGAGCATTGACCCGCATGTAAGGCCGGACCTGGCTGTATTGATCCTATAACAGACTTCGATGTGATAGGCAGTCTCCATGCGGCGCCTGCGTACGACGCAACAAGCCCGCAGAATGCGTTTTTACCTGTTCTGAGCAGGACCGTAAGGATGCCATCGATTATAGGCCCCATAACAGGAATAAGAAAGCTCGCCAGAGGATCACCCGCCTAGAGAACCTAGTGACGGAGCTTAGAGATAGAGCGGAGAGCTCAAACCAACCTTTGGACAATACAGCGTCGTCAGGCAAGGTTCCCAACGGCCATGAACCTGCTGGTTTTCTATCTAATGGCTCGGCAACTGCTAGCATGGGTAGTCTGAGTCTCACGGATGATCAGGCCGTCTACACTGGCAGCTCTCATTGGGCTACAATCTTGGAAGACGTAAGTACAATACAAGACATTCAATAATGACTCAAGTAACAGATCGCACCCTAGATTCAACTACTCAAAGATGACCTTGCCGACGAATTCTCAGACGGCATCACTGAAGCATCGCCGCCGTTTGACGGTGGCGTGATGCATCAGCCATCAACTCCGAGGATATCTCTTCTTGCCAGTGTTACATGTCTTCCAATAGAGCAGATCCTGGCCCAGGTACCACCTCGTAAAGTAGTCGATAGATACGTCTCACAGTTCTTTAATGCTTTCGACTCGAGTAGGTCTTAGTTCCGTTATGTGCCGCCAATCGCTGACTGGGCCATCCTATATCAGTTGTTCTACATCGAGGTAAATTCCTCGCAGAGGTCAGGATATCAAAAACAATTCAGGGCATACTTGCTGATTTTTCCCCTGCAGTACTCAACCTTCTGGGCGAATCCTTTAGATGTCCCTATTATATGGGTAGGACTATTGTTCGGTATCATGAGCATGTCCGTGTTTCTTCAAAAACAGGATCTTGGAGCTCGTGGCCTATCCGCTGCAGAGTCCCAGGCTACTCTCGAGGCATATCGGACTCTCACTATCCACTGTTTGGTCGCTGGGGATTACCTTCGCTCCAGTAGATACACGGTAGAAACCCTGATGCTGCATTTTGCCGTTGATCAGGAAGTCAATATCGACACATATATCGGGAACTGGGTTCTGCTGGGCGTCATCGTCAGAGTGGCCATGCGCATGGGTTTACATCGCGACCCGTCCCACTGGCCAAATATCCGACCTTTACAAGCTGAGCTTCGACGGCGAATTTGGATGGCGCTGTACAGCATGGACTTCTTCACGAGCACCCAAGTCGGGCTGCCACGCATCATCAAAGATTCACAATGCGATTCACGTCCACCCTCATACCTACTGGATAGTGACATCAGCTTTGAGCATGATACTCTCCCGGCCGAGCGAAGGTCAACAGATCCTTCCATGCTGGCGTTCAACATCCAGAGGCATTGGGTCATCAAAGTGGCAGCCGAGATATACGATACGACGGAAGCAGGACCACCATCGTCTGCCGTCATTGTTGCGCTAGAATCCAAGCTTGAAAACGCCATTGATACATTGCCGGTGTGGCTCAAGCCAAAGTCCTTCGAAGAGTCAATCGCGGATAGCCCTTCCGTCATTCTTCAACGAATGATGCTAGACATTATCATCCACAAAGCCATCTACCTTCTCCACCGGCACAGTTTCGTAAACGGCTCATCTGGAGAGGAAATTCCTAGATCCCATGAGGTATGCATTAAGGCTGCTCTCGCAATTTTAGAACATCAACGACGGATGAACGAGGAGACCCAGCCAGGAGGTCTTATGTATGGCATCCGCTGGAGAGTCGCCGCGCCGCTTAACCATGAGTTCTTACAGGCCACCATGATGTTGTGCTTTGCCTTGAGTAGATCCGATGCGAAACGTGCTCTTCACAGACGAGATGATATCCTGCAAGCTTTGATCGCTGCCAAGGATGTCTGGGAAAAGAAGCCTGAAGGGTCCGTCGAGGCTCAGAGAGCAGCCAAAGCGATCACGGTCATGTTGGAGCAAGACCGGAAGAGTTCTGTGGCAACTTCGGCGGCTCCAACCGGTAAGACGTCCCTTCGCTGTTGAATCATCGATTTTCTTGCTGATGTGATTAGGCGTAGTGTTTGATTCCCCATCTCTAGCTCCAGCGGAAAGCTATTCCGAGACCTTTGACAACACATTTGGGCAGACAATGGCTTTAGATCCAACCTTTTTCTCGGTGGACGATGACATGACTGCGTTTAGCAGTATTCTGGATGAGTTTATGACTGATACCGTTACATTGGATCCGAATTCCATCTTTTGATGCCAAGAGTCGATCACATTCTCATGTCAAAAACGAGGTTTCGGAGATGCTGAATTCTGGTGGTTGTCCGAGAGGATCCGAGTTTTTCTCATAAGTAACGCCACTTTTACTAAGACGAGAAAGAAATCAAGACAGATTTTGAGAAAACCAACCTGAATCGTTGCAACAAAAGTAATGAATACATATCGTTACATGACAATAACGAACTCCATGGAAGTGGGCTGCTCGCCCCATAATCACCCGGGCGGCGGCGTTGCTCCGGCCTAAAAACGCCCTGCAGCTCATGGATATGGCCTGGAAGTTTCGCTACTTATCGATAAGACACCTGGAAATAGAGCTTGGTTTGACGTCGATAGAACATTTTACGATCCAATCCTGGTAGCAAGCCAAAGGTTCTTTTTCTTCTACAGGGCTGACAAATTGCAAATTGGCGTCACACCACGACGATCGTAAAAGTACCAGGCACCAAATTCATTCTCCCTTTTTAGTCTCTTCCCAATTCTTCCGCAGTGGTGTCTGTCATTGCGCTGCGTTGAACTTATCTGTTCTGTTTACTTTACTTGGTCCCCTCTCTAATAATTCCCCCGAAGCGCCGACTCCTGGTTCCCTAGGTATCCTTAATCTTTGGCCGCCACACCCGCAGAGAGATCTTACCACTATCAGTGGCGCCATCCAATGTCGAGCGATCCCAACAACGAACAGCAAGCGGCTGTGGCCGCCTCTACTGCTGCCCCTGCGTCGTCATCGGTAGGAGGCTCTGCTGAGCCGCCCAAGAGGATCCCCAAGGGGGTGGTACTGGGCCCAGATGGCAAGCCGTGAGTTCAACGACCCAACGCCCTGCAAATGGAGCCCTATTCACTGACCCTTGTTCAGATGTCGGAACTGTACCTCTTTCGCTGCATGGGCTTCCCAGACAAAGAGCACTCTGAAGCAGGACACCTCAGTAAAGGCCCAACCAGCGGCTACACAGGGTCCTCCAGCCGACTGCCCTCCAGACGTCGAGGTATTAGGCCGGAGCACATGGACGCTACTTCATTCTATCGCAGCACAGTACCCTGAGCAACCATCCAACGGTCAAAAGTCAGACCTACTCAGCTTCGTCGGCCTCTTCTCCAAGCTATACCCATGCTGGGTCTGCGCTGAAGACTTCCAAGGCTATCTCAAGCGAGAAGCGCCACAGGTCAACAGCAGGGATGACTTTGGCAAGTGGCTGTGCGGCGCTCACAACGATGTCAACCGCAAGCTTGGCAAGCCTGAGTTTGACTGCTCCAAGTGGGAGGAGCGGTGGCGGACAGGCTGGAAGGACGGGCGGTGCGATTAAGCTGCTTGGCCTGGACCTGAGCTGAGGTTAAGGCTGGCTGTTGGATCGACGGTCGGGCCGGGTGCTTAGCGCGCCTATGTGAGATGGGTCTCTCAGTCTCGACTTCGTGCCTGGCTTATGACTTCAGGGCCTTCGGTGTGCGGTGTACGATATCCGGGTCCCCCTCTTGCGTTTGCACACCGATTGGGGAAGTGATACGATGGATTTACAGGTGTCCCACCAGGGAGAAGCGTTGGCTGTTGTGTGGATACGGATGTGGTCAGTGCCGGACCGATGGAAGAGGCGAGATGGACAACGACATGTTTGAAGATATAGGGAAAGGATGGGCAAAACGGTTTCAACGTCACTTAGCGGAGCATGGGAATCGCCGATTCTGGCGTTGAAGATATGGAGCATGAGCTGTATAGTAAGGGGCGAAGCGAGGATTGTATGCATAGAATCTCATCTCACGATATTTGATAGATAGATGGATAGATAGATGTACAACAACTTTGTATTATAGGGTATCTGAATAGAAAGATACCGATATTCATGGCAAGCATCTCAAACACACCCTATAGTGAAGTATCCATGAATGCGATTAATCCTCTTACACCGCCCTAGGCTATTGTTCTTCACAAAACAGTATCAAATCTCCGCCGCCGCCAGTTGCAGCTCCGTCAACATGGACAAAGCCAGCCCTGTAGGGTGATTCGAGTCAGTATCACGATGCAAGTACGGGAGTAGTAAGCTCAGGAACCGAGAGGAAGTACGATTTCCCAGGGCGCTGGTCTCGCCAGTCTAGTACCCTTGTCCTGTCCGTGTCTATCCCTGTCGCTTTCGGTGACTCCCTTTAGGCGGGACGTGGGCGCGCGATAAGAATGATCTGATATGACACCGCTGTACACACAACTACCGGACCGCCTTTTTGCTGCTCAGTGCTGTACCTTGCTGTAGTACTAAAGCCAAGGTGGTGTATAGTTCCCAAATCTCAGGTTACCTTACCCTGCAACATCCCATCTCGCAGCCTATGCCTGTCATTGCCCCCTCTGGATCCATGTCGTTTGGCCGGGTCGATGGTAAGAAAGATATTGTCCCGCTTAATTGTAACGCGATGTTAGTTTGGCCATTATATCGTCGGCGACGGCAAAGAGCGGAAAACAGAGGAAAGAAGAGGCTGAGATTGATGTTGACTGCGTAAATCGGATGTCGATTACGGGATGATAACAAGTTGCAGTACGACTCAAGGCTCAAAGGCCCTTTTACGGACACGAGATCCCTGCCATGAACCACTCAACTCTCCAGAAGTTATCCTCTTATTTTTATCAATCATAGTGTTGAGTGTAGTGAATCGTGAATGGATCATCGATTGAGATATTTTTTTCATTCTCTGTAATGCATAGTCATCTCTTGCCTCAGCATTACTACGTATTCATGCTACGTACGCCAACAACGTGGTGGCCACTATGAGTGTGTATGGATGCTACGTTCTCATGCAAGATGCCATGGATTGCTGCTCACTGCCGAACTTGACAGTTTGTCCGACAGCGATGATACAGTATCAAATTGCGCATCATCAACCCCCAACACAGGAGATGCAAAAGTCTCGTTATGTCATCCATGGATGATATGTTTGGGGGAGGGGAAGCTATCTATCTTCAAGGTTGATCATGGACATCCGCCACCGCAGCCCAGGTCAAGAACAAATAGAAAATAAAATAAAATCCGCGGTCCCTGAATCTCGTTAAAGGGTCCCAATGTCAGGGCGAATACACGCAGTTGGGCCCCCGTTGGCTTGTATCGATTGCCGCATCTTGAGTAAAAACAACGCCATGGGGGTTTGTAAATATCCATTCCAGCCATTGCATTCACCCATCCATCCATCCATCCATCCATCCAGTGAGACTCCATCTCCGGGTATTATCATTTACGGCATGGTCCCGGCCGGCGCTCGGCCGCACAGGTCCGGGCTAGCCGGGACTTCTTGGTTTGTTGTCACTGAGTGTCGTCTTTTGCTCTGTCTGTCTGTCAATCGACAATAACCAGGGCTATCCAAGACCCATGTAGATTGGATCGTGGCTGGTACCATTCGCCTCTGCTTTGGGAATTTTCTTTTCTTTTTTTCGTAACGGCATCGTCCCGTTGTTCCCTGTCGAAAAAAAAGAGAAGCATCCGATTTCTTGTAGAGCGCCTCCACTTTTCTGTAGCATTGACAGCCCGACAATTGTTTCTAGACGTTCTTAGACCCGTACGGTAAACGTCTTGATTCCACCCCTACCAAGTCTGCCCGATTGGGAGGGCCCGTAACCAGGACACATGGCATCATATGATTTTCTTGTCTGTCTGTCGGTTGGTCATTACAGAGGGAACAGAGGGAGAAGCAGAAAAAAATAGCTCCAGCTACTGCAGGGCTAGTTCGCAGGTAACTTGTAAGAGCCGCCCTCCCGTGGCGCTGTCAAAGGTTCAATGCCATGTACATACAGTACTGTACCATTACATCACCATCACCATGGCCCGTAGCCGTTGAGTTAGCTCCTAAAACGCTCACCACTCATAATTGTTCACTCATGGATCATGAGCATTGACCAGATTTTTTTCTCTCTCACCTCGCGGTTTCGGCCGCCCTGAACCGGGAGCGAGCGAAAAATATCGTGACTTTACCGTGAATTAACGGTCAACCTAAAGACTAGGCTGGGGCGTGGTTTATGCCCGTGGTGTCTCCTTGACAGGTCCGATTTCTCTGGGCTCATAGTTATGGTCTTATTTTTGGACATTGAATCAAATCAGATCAGATCAACCCATTGAGGTTAGCATCAAGGCAGGACATGGGTAGCTAAACTATACACACCCGTTTCTGAGGTGTGTGCCTGTCAACAAGCTTCAACTGCTGCAGTATCAAGTCCAAGCTGAGGTACTGTACTCGCAATCGTCGTCAACGTATAAACACCTCCTTCCCCCTCCTCTGTTGCAGCTTCTTTCTTTTCCTCATCATTCCATCGATCGATCAATTCAACAATCAATCAATTCAACTCCATTCCTCTTTGGTTGTCTTGGTTACTCCCAACCTAGACATCTCACCTCTCCTCATCCTACAAATAAGCTTCGAGCTTCCTCTTATCTCCTCTTTACCCCTCCTACCTACCTTATACAAAACAACAATTACCTACCCATCTCCGATTACCCGATTCAACCGCAATCATGAGCAACAGCAACCTCCAAAAGCCCATTGACGTGGCTGAATACCTCTTCAAGCGACTCTACGAGGTCGGCGTCCGATCCGTTCACGGTGTTCCCGGTGACTACAACCTTGTCGCCCTCGACTATCTCCCCCAATGCAAGCTTAACTGGGTCGGCAGCGTTAACGAGCTCAACGCTGGTGAGTTTCATCATGACTTCATCTCGATAACCTCACAACACAATACAATTTACTGACATCAATTTTCAGCTTACGCTGCTGATGGATATGCCCGTGTCACCAAGATGGCTGCCCTCATCACCACCTTCGGTGTTGGTGAGCTCTCTGCCATCAACGGTGTTGCTGGCTCTTACTCTGAGCACATCCCTGTCGTCCACATTGTTGGATGCCCTTCCACCATCTCTCAGCGCGACCAGATGCTTCTTCACCACACTCTCGGCAACGGTGACTTCGATGTCTTTGCTAACATGAGCTCTCAAATCTCTTGCAACGTCGCCAAGCTCAACAAGCCCTCCGAGATTGCCGAGCAGATCGACACTGCCCTCCGCACCTGCTGGCTCCGCTCTCGTCCCGTCTACATCATGGTCCCTACCGATATGGTCCAGGAGAAGGTTGAGGGTGCCCGTCTCGACACCCCCATCGACCTTTCCGAGCCCGCCAACGACCCCGGTAACGAGGACTTCGTCGTTGAGGAGATCCTCAAGGCCATGTACGCTGCTAAGCGCCCTGTCATCCTCGTCGACTCTTGTGCCATCCGCCACCGTGTCGTCAAGGAGGTTCACCAGCTCGTCGACAAGCTCGACCTTCCTGTCTTTGTCACTCCCATGGGTAAGGGGGCCGTGAACGAGGACCACCCCAACTACGGTGGTGTCTTTGCTGGTGACGGCTCTCACCCCGCCCGCGCCCAGGATATTGTCGAGGGATCTGATCTCCTTCTCACCATTGGCGCTCTCAAGAGTGATTTTAACACCACTGGTTTCTCTTACCGAACATCCCAGATCAACTCTGTCGATTTCCACAGCACTTACTGCAAGGTCCGATACTCAACATACCCTAACATTGCCATGCGCGGTGTCCTCCGCAAGATCATCGACAAGGTCGACCCCAAGTCTATGCCCGCCCCCTCAATTCCTGAGGTCAGGAACGAGGTCGAGAAGAACACCGACGACTCTGATGTCATCACACAGGCCTGGCTCTGGCCTCGCGTTGGCGAATACCTCATCCCCAACGACATTGTTGTTACTGAGACCGGTACCGCTAACTTCGGTATCTGGGACACTCGATTCCCCGCTGGTGTCACTGCTCTCAGCCAGGTTCTCTGGGGCAGCATTGGCTGGTCCGTTGGTGCTTGCCAGGGTGCTGCTCTCGCTGCTAAGGATTCCGGCAAGAACAGCCGAACAATCCTCTTTGTTGGTGATGGATCTTTCCAATTGACCGCTCAGGAGCTGAGCACCATGATCCGACATGGCCTCAAGCCCACAATGTAAGTTTTTCAATACTGCTCACCGCACAGAACTTGTACTGACTCTTCTCTCAGTTTCGTCATCTGCAACGATGGCTTCACCATTGAGCGATTCATCCACGGTATGGACGCCGTCTACAACGACATCAACAACTGGAAGTACAAGGACCTTGTCAGCGTCTTCGGCGGAGAGAAGACCTGCAAGACCTTCCAGATCAAGACCAAGAACGAGCTCAACGAGCTCCTCACCAACAAGGAGTTCAACGCTGCCGAGTGCTTGCAATTCGTCGAGCTCTACATGCCCAGGGAAGACGCTCCTCGCGCCCTGATCATGACCGCTGAGGCCAGCGCTAAGAACAACGCCAAGAAATAAAGGAATTCGATAGACGGGGTTTTTGGAAAACGTTCCTGGTGAACAACTTGTCAGGAAAAGTGTCCGGTTGCACTTGACCCTCTGGTCGGGTCCCTGTTTGGTTAATAATAATGATTTGGGTGGTTTATACTATAGAGTGGTAGACGATTGTTTATGTTTTATGTACCTCAAATTGAAAAGCGATTTTCTCATAAAGAACTTTCTCGTCCCGTCTCGTGATTTGATTGTTGATAATGCAAGTATAAGACAAGTTAGGTAGGTTGTCATTCGATCATAGTGGAAAAAGGGCCACCAAAGTTTGCCACACGTGATTCGCTCGCGCGCCAAAATTCTCCACGCGTCAAGCTTAAGGTATCTTCAAACTAACATCAAAACTCATTCTTACATCTTTAACTTGACACAATTTCGATCAAACGAGGATCGAATTTTGCTTGAATCTCATATCGATACCGATTGGATAAAACAGTGCCGTCATGGGTGACGGAGCAGGCAAGCGAAAGCAAGGCCCTGGCGGCAATGGCCCAGCTACCAAGAAGAGCAAGGTAAGTGTGAGGCTGAGTCATTGTTAAGGTCGACTTCTGATTTGGTCCCGGGAGGTCGTCTCATGGCTATTGACGAAAATGTACTGATCTTTGTCAAAGGGAGGCAACGCCGGTAGATGGCAGACGCCACACCAAAAGGCCAGGAAAACTGAGCAGATGGAGCTGGGAAGGACCCTGGAGGTCAATGATGCCGGTATCTGGGTAACTTACGCGAGAGGAATGAAGGGCAAGGCGATACGAGAATTCAAGACCCTCTGTGACGAGGTATGGAACTCATCCATGATAGCCATTATCATGGCTTGCTTTTGTTTATTAGCAAACGCGATCAACTAACCTCTTTCAGTATGGCGAGTCACTATTTGGAGTGAAGCCCCCTAAGGAGGATGGAGAGGATGACGATGACGATGGTGTTGAGGACATTGAAGCTTCAATCGAAAAGGAACTGGCCAGCATGAAGGAGCAGAAGCCCAAGACGAAGCAGACATTCACAGCCATCGGAACTGGCCTTGATTGTCTCTTCTTTATGAAGACCGTCAAGCCCATCGAGCCTCTCAAGCTCGTTACCAAGGCTTCCCAGGATGCCAAGGACTGCCCGGACCCGAAGCAGCGCAAGACCAAGTACATCAACCGCTTGACACCCATCTTTGATACAGACAAGGCAACCGACAAGGGCATTGAGCGTGTAGCCCGGAGTGTGATGGGGTCGCACTTTGAACTCAAGAGCGAGTCAGCAGGTGATGGTGCCGCGGAACCAACTCCTTCAAAGGACGAGGGTGAAGGTGAGGGGTCTGCATCCTGCACGGTAAGTAACCAATGTGATTTGCGGCTGGTGTCGTTATATGAATCTGACAATCTCCTTCTCAGTACGCCATCAGGTATAACATCCGAAACCACACTACTTTCAAGTCCAGCGAGGTCATCAAGAAGATTGCGGACCTGGTCAGCCCTAAGCACAAGGTCAACCTGACCAATCCCGATAAGGTGGTATTGGTTGAGATTTTCCAGGTAAGCGGTCCTCTCGCGTATTGGACCTATCGCAGCATCACGTAGCTAACTAGCGTTGAGACGTTTTGCGGAGTCTCGGTTGTCGATGGTAAGGAAAGCGAGGAACTGAAGCGTTACAATCTCAATGAGCTGTACAAGGTGGCCTTGGAGGAGAAGAAGAGCGAGCCCGCAGCCGAGGGAGTCGCGGAATCGTCGTAAGCTCTGAGCCACTCGCGTATGGCGGCACGTTTTCAATGTCGGTTGATGGAGAACAATCAGCATTCCAGACGAGTCGAGGCCTTGGCTCATTGCTACACAATCAAAACCGCCCAGGTCTGACTCGAGCAGGATCAGTTGAGTCCAATATGGTATGAGATCAGCATATCAGTCGCTTGAAGGATGTCATGATCATCTGCAGAGATGGTATTTTGACTGCCATGCTGGGCTGGTTAAGCACCCACATGGGGTTATTGGGTCGCAACAACTCAGCAGGGAGCAACACAACCCCCTACGTACAGGGTTTTGCTCCCTCAAGAAAATAGAATGGTCACACGCGGTCACGGAGGATCGACGCCCGGTGATTTTCTGCGCGGGAGCATATATCGGTCAATAGATTGGCAAGGACTGCCAGAGTTTCATGAAGGACAAAAGAACCCATTCTTACATTTCAGCGTCCCTCGTCGACTATGATGAAATCCATCCATCGGTTAGAGTGCGGAGGCACACCCCTAGCTCTCCCGAGCTGTCCAATGTTGGGATCGAGATATGACTTTGGCGCGCGACTCCGGAGATTGGCCATCTTGACTTCATCAGTCCCGACTTTGTTGCACACGGGATGTGGGACGTGCCGTAAGGCTAGAACCAGCGGTGCGAGACGACATTGTCCAGGTGGGATAAAGAGGTCCCCCTTTTCATTCTCATCAACAAAGAAAGCAAAGCCCTTTGGTCATGCTTGCATACGTGCATACGTGCATATACACACAACAACAAGGTTTCAGAAATGCGTATTGAGGGAGACCCTTGATATCTGTCCACAGGGGATTTCGGCCCCGAAGTTACGGACGAGTCGTCTTGTACGATTCATGAGTGGTGAATGCAGCCGGGTGTGGCTGGACATGGCTTCGTCTCGCAACCTAATATGTTTTATAAAAAGAAACAATGACAGCGGAATGAACAACAGGTCACAGCTTCAGCATTGGAAACTGAAATACGGAACGAATACCAAGCAAACGACACGCACGTCTAACAAACAAGAGCCCCACGAGAGAGACCAAGGCTAGGCCGGGATACCAGGGTCTGTTGGGTTAGCGGAATGCGACCCAAGTCAGCTTCGCTTGCTGTGGCCAATCATAAATTCCCCGACTCGCTTCTCGATGCACGCCAGAGGCATCGTTATTTGGGGTCTGACATTCCGCTCAGTCTTGTCGACTTTCTTCAGCGGAGTAGATTGTCACTGGACAACAAGGAGAGGGGGCGATTATGCGATAGAAGGTGTGGCAGCGTTTGCCAAGTCAGTATCGTGTGTCCGTGGCTTGTGTTTATGTATCGCCACGATGAGGCCCGACATCGAATTCTCACAATCATGAGATCGGTCCCAGCAGCATGGTCTACACATAACTTAACTTACAGTGCAGTGCTAATAAGCTCGCGGCCGAGAGTGGCTCGCTTCCAACTCCCAATGGCGGTGCTGGGCCACGTTCCGGTCCGCGTCCCTTGTGTCGATCTCTTGGGAGACTAGACCGTTTGCAAGACTAAGAAGCAATTCTGTCGAATAACCGCTGCGTTCAGCCCAGACAAGACAAGACAAAGCACGATAGGTTGTTTGGGTCAGCATACAGGATGTGTGTATGATGTACGGAGTATGTCGACCACAATCCCGTCTCGTCTCATCCCGTCTTTTCGATCCTTCGATTCTTCTAGTCTCTTCGGATTCTATTCCGTCCTTCTTCTTGGCCCCCTCAAAAGAGGCTTGGGCTAAACATGCGGGCGTTTACCTACTTGGTACGAGCAATCTCCCCTTTTGCCTTTGCTCTTTGCCTTCTAGGAACCTTCGCTGCAGTACGGAGTACCCCAGGCTTAGGCTGGTCTGGTCCCCTAGTTCCCAGCCCTTTTTTTTTATGACGCCTCGCCTCGGCTTCACCGTTCCGGCGGGACAAGGCGATTTGATGGTTTGCCCTGTCTCTATCCGCATATACATACGGTCAAGACTGGCGTCGGGTCCCTACAGATGCTGTTGTTTTTTGTGTTTCTGCAAACGCACAACGCAAACGAGACGTATATCGTTTACTACTGACGTCTTATTCAAAGTAAAAGGGGAACCGGTGAGTTCAGCTCAGCCCCGTCCAGTCCAGTCCAGCCCCCATTACCCAAAGCTCTGGGTCCCCTAGAGTGAGAGTTATGCATGCATGCTCTCACTCCTTGGCTCGCTCGTTTGACCGTTGATGAAGAAAGTGCACTATCCTGGGCCTCGCTCGCTACGTCGACCATTTACATTTCCGTCACGCCCCCGTCCTCGGTTCTCTGTTCCGCCCTCGTGAGCGTGGACCACTGGACCAATCCCCCTATGGATTGAATTCCCATAATTCTCGCTTCTGCTTCGCTCGTCATGGCCAGATTTGCTGACCAGCGGTGACATTTACATCCCTGTCTATTCCGCTCTACAGCTGCAGCATGACCTTCTCACTTGCAGCATGCCTCGGGACCGAGAGATATGCTGCCACAACGCAACGTCGTCTCGTCTAGTCTAATCTACGGTAGTCTATCATCGTAAATCTCCTTCTTACTTTACTTTACGGAGATGTTCCTTTTTCTCGTCTAGCTCTGATTGCTTGCTTGGTTTTTGCATACGCACGAGGCGTTCCAACAAGGCGAACCCAACTACTCTACTCCATCGCGGCAGCTAATAACCACCACCTCAACCTCATTCATCACCTATTTCATCATATCATTCCCTCGACGCCTTTATTTATATCCATCTTAGGCTTTCAAAGGTCGCTTTTATCAACACTCATTATCCCCTTTATACGCCTTTCTCACTTTACCACAATCCATAACAAAGTCAAAGAGAAACGTTGTCCAGTGTTAAAAGTCCAAACACTCTTCCACTTTACACCTCCGCTGTCAAAACTTTTGTCTCATCCTGTGTTGCAAGCCTCTCCCTGTCAGGCATGCATCGAAGACATCATTCACATTCGGCTTCATCCTGACAAATTGTTAAATTAGCAAAAAGCCGAAAGTCATTTTCTACGGGCGCTTGCAACTCCTCATCCCACCCCCGGGAGCCACTCTACTTTAATATCACAAACCACCCATTTCTCATATATATCCGTTCCCTTATGACTCGACTGTCGTACCAATGCACCCTTCGGGACGACGGCAGTCTGCCCCTCCTGAGCCATTGTGTTGCGCAAAAAAACTGCAACCTTGTACATGACAATATCCCCCGTTCGGCCCGAAACTTCACCTCTGTTGAATCCTCTTCAAACGCCTCTACGTCCATCCCAACTTTCAGCCCCATGGCGGCTGCTCCGCCAGATAGGTCGGTCCTCTCACTGCTCAGCGGTATCAGCCCTCGTCTGTCAGTGAAGGAGCTTGAGGCTGTCCCTTCGGCTCGACTACAACGTCTTTATAATGTCAAGGTCACCGAAGGGCCAAGCCTTCTTCTGGCCTTGCCCCCACCTGCAGTTATACGTCTGCTGCGTTCCGAGAAGTCTACTCTCGGTTCTGAAGCTGCTGTGTTGAAGTGGCTTTCTGCCGTTGCTAGGGAGAGGAAGGTCTGTCCAGTTCCTGGGTCCAAAGAGAACATAGGCAGGACCGCTGGAAATATATTCGGGAGTGAGTCCTCTACCGAGCTCTTATCCGGATATCTACCTATACTCATCCAGCATGAGTCACTAGGAGGTATTCTGCCGGTTGAATATAACCTCATCCGACCGCAAAGAGGTACAACTGTGTCTGCCCTGTCTAGGCCTCTCAGTCTCAGTGAGCGAAGGTCTGTGGACTTCCAAACTGGTCAACTTCTCCGTCGGATATCCAGTCAGGTATCACCAACAAGGAGATTTGGTATTGCTGCCGATGTACTTTCAGTTCCTCCCTCAGTCGTCCATCATCATCCACCACGCTTCGAAGGCGGACTGAGTGAATCGAAAGGGGCCGAGTCATGGAGGGTAGCCTTCCATAGTATGATGGAATCGATTCTTCGGGATGGTGAAGATTTGACCATTATGTTCAACTACAGTAACATTCGACATCAGTTCGAGCGCTTTGGGCACCTGCTTGACGCAGTGACAAAGCCTCGACTGGTTGTTCTGGATGCTGGAGAGGACTCAAATACACTAATACATCGTTCGTATGAAGCTGGGAGGAAAGCTAATACACCGGCTGAGGAAGCAAAAGGGACTCAACCACAACCGAAATCAGCACGGGGATCTTCGAGGAAATCAGATCGTGGAGAAAAGGGACGACACGACTACAGAATAGTCATTTCAGACGATACCAACCAAAGAGAGGATTATGTGATAATGGGCGATGATCCTAATCGGGTTCACATCGAGGTGACGGGCTTAAGACAATGGAGTAACTGCATATTCGGCGATCCTCTTCTCGCAACTATCTTCAGCAAACGACCATCGTCCTCGGGGGATTTCTGGCGAGGCTTCGACAAGCCGCTATCTGGACACGACGCAGCATCATCCGATCTTATCGAAGACGCAGAAAACGCTCATGTCCGCATATTACTATACGAATGCTATCACGCGGTAGTCTCGCTGGTGGGAGAATATTACAGGCCGCAGAACGACAGCAACAGACGGGAGCTTGCGGCGCGGAAACATCTGGGCAATGTGCTGACTCGACTAGAAGAGCTTGATGATCTAGGACAGCAACGGCGGGGTAGGCGCATGAGTGGTGAGATGTCGCCTGCTAAGAGGCCGCGCTCTGGTCAGGAGAGTGATGAGGATAGCGAATCTTGACGAGACATGACCAAGTTCTCGGATTGGCACCCATTGACGTGCTTAGTCGAAGAGATCAAAAGTACTCGAAATACATACATATTATGAGTCCTTCATCATGATGAAATAAATCGATTACATGTGATTATCTTTCGTAAATCAGAGTGATGTCTGGTGTTGATTGATTGAGTTTATTGTCCGTTTGGCATACTATGCTCTTGCTTTTCCTTTCCCCTTTGTTGAACTCCTACCAGCTTCATCGTCTTCCTTGTCATTCTCGTCGTCTTCATCCCGTGGTAATTGAAAGCCCATCATACCCAACAGATTACCGGTCGGTCCAGCCATACCGGCCTGGCTCTTGAAACTCTCTAGCAGGTTCTTTGCCAGATTGTAGTCAATGTCCACTTCTTCCTCACTATCCTCCTCCCCTTCTCCTTCTTCTTTGATGTCTGGTAGACTACTTTGTCCTTCATTTTGGCTGGCGCTCTTCAGTCGGGGTTGCTTCTCGGCAGTTGGGTCGAGTTTGAGGGCACCGTGCTCGTTGAGTTCAGCTTCGAATTCTTTAGTGAGGTTTTGAATTTCTTCATCTTCCTCGTCAATAACCGCAGGTTCGGGCTTGGAAGAGGCCTTCTTAGCTGTAGGCGTGCCTGGACCTGTGGATGGGAGACCCATCATTTCTCTCATCATCCTAGAAAACTCCTCTTCGTCGAAGCTGACCTCCTTGTCCTCAGACTCACTATCGTCGTCGAATTCTTCATCTTCGTCATCGTCGTAGTCCATCTCGTCAAGTTCTGCGCCGTCCATTCCAGCATCATCGTCGTTAAGGAAGGCTTCGAAGCGGGACACGATCTTGCGAAGGTCAGATTGTGTATTCGTGTCACCGAACCCTGTTTTCGCACTCGAAGGATCATTTCCCCTTTTCCCATCCAGTTCCCGCTCAAAGTCTTGGTAGTTGATGTCCATCCATGCTTCGCTATCATCGCGGGTGGCATCCTTCCATGACTTGATTTCTTCATCTGAAGGGAGCACATCATCGCCATCCTCTGCCAGGTCTTCGAGAACAATAGCGAGCTCACGAACAACTCTACTTTTGCTTTTGTCGGCTTTGGCAGCCAGCATTTCGAAGCCAGATGTGAGCTTCATCCCGATATCAAGTCTCGCCATAATCTTGTCTGTCTCGTCTGAAGGAGCCTCTTTTTGCGCCTTTCGGAGCACTTCACTCCAGCTTAGTGGTGTATCGAAGCGCTGTGACCGCAACTGGGCGAAGAGTACTTTGCTGAACCGAACGGACGTCGTAATAAGGTCCTCTGGTGGAAATGTTTGGGGTTCAGATGGCGAGATGACGCGCTTTAGGGAAATAGGATCTCGGAGATAGAATGCCTCGACTGCTGGTGCGACGGATTTGGGGAGTGAGTGTAGGGCATATGCCAGCTTCCTGGGTATCGTGACGAGTGATTGGTGTATCGATTCAGCAATCTGTGCCGGGTACTTTTCTAGCCTGTAGAAGGCCTCGGCCTCGACAAACATTGAGTGGACAAGGTCATCGCGGTTTGTTTTGAGAATCTCGACTGCTTCTGGGAGCTCGAGGTTTCGAGATTTGAGTCCTGTCTCGGCTTTCACGGGGATCAGGAAGAGGTTTCCGTTATTAATCCACGTTCGGTTGTTGTCAATTTCTGGGTTCAACCATCTTGGCAACACATTGGCAGCCTCAACAAGAAGAAACTCGCCGTCTGTATCGAACACTCTGATCCAGAGATGAGGGTGGGATTTAGATAGTTCTCTTAGGATATAGACAACAAGCCATTCATCCTCAACAGCATCGCTATAGTCAGTGATTCCGTGGAGATAAACCAGGCCTGTGGAATGTTAGCATGTTGTAATATTGGCGAGTGTCGCAAGTTCAAAGCTTACCTTGCTCATTTTTTAGCGTGAGATTGAACTCATCTTTTTGCCAGATGTAGTCCTTGGTCAGAGATGTGGCGAGCTCTGTGGCTGACTTTCGGATATTCTCGATTTGTGAGAGCTGTTTGCGAGTATCTAGTTGAGCATCTAAACTGAAAAGAAGATACTCGACACAGTTGTCGGGAAGTTGGTTCTTGAAGCCTGTCTTATCATCTGTCTCGCCCGTTTCTTCAGAAGTATTGACCTCCTCTACTATTGCCGATTTGAAAGACATGGTTATCGTCAGATTTCCATCAGTAATTTTGATATATTGCTGTGTTGTTGAGATTGTGATTTTACAGTTGAAAGCTACCGGGTAAGCTGCTTGCAATAGCTCAGCACTAGAATTCTGCGTCACAGGGACAGAAAGCACTAGTCCTGAGATTAAGAACAGAGTGCCCCCACTTTTGCGACACGCTCCTGCCGTCACGTCCAACAACGCGTAGAGTGTAATGTACAAGTGCGACTGCCTTCTTTGTTCATTTGTCCAGCTATCAGTCTTTACCCTCTGGGCAAAAAAGTCGATATCCGCCGTCATTCCTCACTCCTGCATGGCCCTCATTACCCACCGAACTATATATGAAAGGCGGCCGTTCATGATACATTCCTTTGCGACGAAAACGAAACACCAAAAACACATCTATTGAGATATCGCGAGGCCGTGCGCCCCGTAGCCATGGCACCAGCCAAGCGATCGCGGCGTGACGCCGACCAAGAAGATGACGATAGTGTTGATGTACAACAAGCGCGCTCAAATTTCAGGGGAGAGGACAGTGTAAGGAATAGGCATACGCATCCAATCCGGTACTTGCTCTAACCGATATGCCGCTACAGAGAAAACGCGCCAGAGTTACTCTCGACGACAACCGAACGATAGAACCTACCCCCCAGCGAGAAAGCACACCAAGCTCCGAAAGCGAAGATGACGAAGAGCGCCAATACAACAACACTCCACCACAGACTCAATATGAGCTTATGCGAGACAACGGCTTTAGACATCTCCAGCACACTGACTGGGATGACCAGCAAGCGACACAGAAGCTTGCCCAGCGAGGAACTACCCTTGGCAACAACATGGTTTCCGAGAGTGGTATCATCGAGAGCATCACATGTTTCAACTTCATGTGCCACGAGCGGTTACACGTCGAGCTTGGTCCGCTCATTAACTTCATCGTTGGAGAGAACGGAAGTGGAAAGAGTGCCGTCCTTACCGCCCTAACACTCTGCTTAGGTGGAAAGGCCAGTGACACCAACCGAGGAGGAAGTCTAAAGTCCTTTGTCAAGGAAGGTTGCGATCAAGGTAGCTTGCTCGTCAAGATCAAGAATGCCGGATCAGACGCTTATCAACCTGATATATATGGCGAATCTATCGTCGTCGAACGCCATTTCTCTAAATCTGGTAGCAGCGGATTCAAGATAAAGAGTGCCACCGGCCGAATTATATCAACGAAGAAGCAGGAGGTGGATGAGATATCCGAATGGTACGCATTGCAGATCGGCAACCCCCTGACCGTCCTATCCCAGGATAATGCACGGCAGTTCCTCAACGCGGCAACTCCAGCCCAAAAGTACAAGTACTTCGTTTCTGGTGTGCAACTGGAGCAACTGGATAACGACTACAAGATGTCGCAGGACACACTCGACAAGACTCTCATCCTCAGAGAGGATCTGACCTCCAAGATTGAAGAGGTCAAAAAGGAGATGGAAGAGGCCCGACGTCTCGCTGAGACTGCACAGAAAAACCAAACACTACGTGAAAAAGCACGACACTACATTAATCAACTCGTCTGGTCTCAGGTCGTAGAACAAGAACGATTACTCGCTGAACGTGAAGCCGACATCGTCAGACGAACTGAGGCAATCACTGAGGCGGAGGAGTACCGCGACAAGACGACCGCAGACCTCACGACGGTTGAGGAGAAGCTTGAAAGAGTTCGCCAGGCGAAAAATGAGCTTGAGCAAGATTGGGAGTCGTTTGACAATCGAATCGCTAGAGCCACGGCTGCACACCAGCAGGCCACAAAGGCTGAGAACGACCTGCTTCTGGAAGAGCGTGATGCTTATCAACGCCTGAAGACCGTCAAGGATGACATAAAGGCCTGCCAGCGTAAGATTCAGGAGGAAGAACATCGACTGGGCGAGTCAACTGGAAATGCCCGCACGCAAAAGGACAACGAACTTGAGCACGCGCGAAAAAAGGAACAATTGCTGAGGGAACACATGGAGGAGATACAGAACAACATTCCTCAGCTTCAAGGTAGACTCGTCGAGGCTGAACAACGCTCCAAAAAGCTTTCACAGAGTAAAGAGCTTAAACGCAAAGAGGTTGTTTCCGTGGAGCAGCAGGTTCGCGAACTCAAGGCCACGACCGGCGGCCGTTTTGATGGTTACGACAAAGAAATCAAGGACCTCGTCACTGCTATCGAGAATGATAATGGGTGGGAGCAGAAACCTGTCGGACCCATTGGAGCTCACATTCGACTGTCAAAACCCGAATGGTCAGGCATCTTGGAGAGAACTCTAGGCGATGGACTGAACGCATTCGTCGTCAGGAGTAAATCGGACCAGTCAAAACTCTCAAATATGATGCGTCGATTCCGACTTAGAAAACAACCCCCAATCTACATTGCGTATGGAGGCAGAATCGACACAAGCAGTCAGGAACCAGACCCGGAGTTTGACACCATCCTAAGAGTTCTTCAATTTGACGACGATATCGTCAGATCACAGCTCATTATCAACAACCAAATCGAGAAGATTGTTCTTATCCGTGATCGAGTCGAGGCCGAGAGAGTCATGGTCGAAGGCGTTCCTCCACGTAACGTGGCTGCTTGCCTCTGTTTCCACGATGGACGAGGGAAGCGAGGATGGGGTCTGAGACTTACAAACCGGAATGGCTCTATCGGAACAAGCCCAGTCCAGCCAAACACAATGCGCCCCAGGATGCTGACGGACTCTGCCCAACAGGTCGAAATTCAGGAAGAGAATTTAAAACACCTGGGTCAGGAAATGGCTGAGATCATGCGAGACGAGCGCCAGGCACAACAGGCTATTCAGCGATGTAGGTCAGAGCTTGAGAACCAACGTAAAGACACCAAGAGATACGAGGGCGATCTTCGCCGAACACAGGCTGATATTGAGCGTGCCCAAATGGAACTGGATGCGTTTGAAGGCGTTGATGACCGACTTAATATCCTCCGAGCCGAGCTTGAGTCAAAACGTCTCGAAGAGGAACAGTATGGAAGCCAGTATGGTACCATGAGTCTGGAAAAGCGAGACCTAAAGGAGAAAACTGAGAAGGCCCGACTGAAACTCGAACACGAGAAGAATGAACGGGACGACTTCCAAAGCAAGGTCAACAAAGCCTCAGAAAAGATTGCTAGTGCTGAAAACATGAGACGAGTGGCACTAGCAAAGAAGAACGACGCCTTTGAGGGTGTCGATATTGCCAAGAACGAACGGCGACGTGCTGAGGAGAAGCGGGACCAGAAGGCAGCAGAAGTGGCTGACTTTACAGAACAAGCCTCAAGGACGGCACCAGAGCGTGTTCACATCCCCGACGAAGAGACGCACAGCAGTATCGAGCAGAAGTACACAAAGATCAGAGAGCAACTCAAGCAACGAGAGGCTCGGCTAGGAGCAACGGATCAACAGATCTATGATCGTGCTACCGAAGCTCGAGAACGATACGAAGATGTCATGCGACAGACCCGAGATGTCGACGATACTATCTCGTCTCTCAAACGTGCCATTGAACACCGTCTACACCTCTGGCGTCAGTTTCAGCGACAGATCAGTGCTCGAATCCGCATCCAGTTCAACTACCTTCTCAGTGAGCGAGGTTTCCGAGGCAAGATTGATTTGGACCATCGTGCGCGCAAGGTTCTCCTCCAGATCGAACCAGACGAGACACGCAAAAGCTCAGCTGGAAGAAACACCAAGACCCTCTCAGGTGGTGAGAAATCATTTTCATCCATTTGTATGTTGCTCTCAATTTGGGAGGCGATTGGTTCACCCATCCGATGCCTCGATGAGTTTGACGTTTTCATGGACAATGTGAATCGTGCCATCAGCACTAATATGCTGGTAAGTGACCAACACTAACACGAAACAAGACTTGTAAGAGCTAACCTGGTTGATTCTGTAGGTGGACGCTGCCCGTCGTTCAGTCTCGCGACAGTATATTCTCATTACGCCCAATGCTATTGAAGGGCGGGCTCGGTTAGCCAAGGATGTTCAGGTTATTCGGTTAGTATTTCTTGTGCAGGATTGACTTGCAATGCATTGATTGCTAACAACGCCCCTTTCCAGACTGACGGACCCTCGTCAACGAACCCTTGACACTTATCAGTAGACTATTTGATTTCGTTCCGGAGTTGGGTGCCAACGCGAAATATCGGCTAGGCGCTTAGAGGATGGGCATTCAAAAGCAAGCACTCGGGTATTGTGGAGTTTATTATGAGTGATACCAGAAAACTTGGAAGGAATTGGTTTTTTGTACGGACCAAACAATGATATTACAGCGGGCGCCTGTCAAGGCTTCTATATTCAATGGATTATGGTGTACACGCTTTATACACTATCTTACAAGCAGTTTTTCGTTTCGTCCTTCGTTGTCGGTGGCAGATGCCAGGCCTATTCTTCAGACTCGGACTCCTTTACTCCTTAGTATGTTCACACCAGCGCTGAGTGTGTAGCCGGCCCACTGACCAAACGATCCAACCAGACCGCCGACTGACTTGACCTCACCCAATCTTCGCTGAAGGAATTCTCTTGTCTCGACAAAATCAGGGGATCGGTCGTTGGTCATGAAGAGCTCGCTCGTGCTGTAGATCATGGAGAGACTGGCACGCTTGGTGTACCACGAGGGGTCGACGGCCTTGTCACCAGCCAAGAACCAGATTTCGTCGGAGAGCATGGCGAGCTCTTTGAGGGAGGCGGGGACGTAGCTGGGTTGAGCCATAACAGCCAATGCCTATGAAGCAGAATTGTAAGTATTTGTATATCATTAAAGGCTTGGCACGTTTCCTACTTCTTGCCAACGATCCAGAACCTCCTTGTTACCCATAAGTCGCTCCCAAGTCAACGCTTCCACTCTCGCCGCGACTCCTGGCTGGTTGGTATCAGGAAATAATTGTCGACTGCGAGCTGCCAGAGCCTCGCGCTGAGTGACCAAGTGGTATCGAATCAGGCCAAAGGCACCATCGGGGATGACGGTCGCGCTGATGTCAAGATAGCCAGCATCCCTCGCGCCGAGACCGAGAGCCTTCTGCGAGAATCCGTGTTCGGGGACATGCTTATAAGCAGCAGCGAGGATGGACTTTTCGGCATCACCAAAGGCTCCTGGTGGTGGTGGGTGATCGTATGAGTGGAAAGGTCGGCGGGCGAGACCTTGTGACAGCCTCGAAGCGCACAAGGCTGATGTTCTGGGGAGGACTCGAATAGACGCCGACATGCTGAAGTAATTGCTACGTATCAATGGTGATGGCGGGCTCTTTTCGACGAGGCTATGGATCGTCTGTTTTTTGGAGATTGTGCAAGTTGACGTTTGCGATTTGTTCTAGATGCTACTTCCCCCCCCCAATGGCAGCGACCGAATGGCCCGGAGTGGGTCACGGCGGGAGGAGCTCGGGCCACTCCCGGTCTCTACAGATTGCGGCGGCGGGATCGGCAAATAAATGAGGTGAGATACTACTGTACGTACTTTACCGGACTTGCCTTACATAAAGCAGCAGAGAACAGAGGGTAGAGGGCATAGAGAGGGGGCCGACTGAAACAACTTCGTGGAACAAGCCCTGTCAAAATGGCTCATGCAGTGCGGGCTGCACTTAACCGAGTGTCGCATGCGATGAGCATCTTCTGTTGAATCATGGTTCGTTCGTTCCTGTTTTGCGTCCGCATTCTTCAGTCTTCGGCAGTCGAATAAGCAGGAGGGTGATCAATCGAACAATTAGCCTTAAAGTAGGTAGGTAGTACTCAACCAAGCCCTGCTCGTTGCATGGATTCGCATTCTGAACTGGTGGCTCTTGTAGGTACTCCGTAGCGTTCAACAGATCGCCAATGGCGGGGCTTTTGTACAGTAAGATGTCGTGCTTTCAGTCATTGTCTTCCATTCCTAGGTTGCTCAACAGGCTCTGGTCTGATATGCTTGTAAACGAGAATCTGCTGCTGTACCGTATCTTGACTAAGACATACATAGGTCTTGCTAGCACGAATACGTTTGCTGTGATCCGGAACTGCTGGAGTTCTCGAGCCCAGCGAACGGTAGCTCCCTGGCTTTCCCATCCTGCCCATCCTAGGCAATTAGGCAGAGGCCGCGGATAACTGGAAGTGTACGTAGTCGCTCCACATAGGATGCTGCTAACGGCCTGAGCGTCGTTAGATGCATCGCCGGGGATCCGCCAACAACCTTGATGATCGAACCTGGCGTGCCTGGTGATGGAGTTGCCAGAATTGCTGGGCAAGGTGCTATCGTAGTATCCGTATCGAGGGAATTGCCCGGCTCCTCTGACAGGCACAAAGTGGGTTTATGCCAAACACTTATCGTGTGTCGCTTATTGTTAACCCGGGTTTCGCGGCTTGTTCATATAAGACTTTGGAACAGGAATTATCCCATCAAATGGCTCTGCTCTGCCATGATCTTGATGCCCACTAGACAATGAGAATACACAAGTACAACGACACCTCAACAGAACAGGCCCCGATTATTCAGGACAGTCATGCTGCACCTAACGTCTGGCCATGAAACCTGCATCCTTGTACTCCGTATCCTGGGTGCAATTGATGTGGCATGACTGTCAAAAAGCTCAGTTTTACCTGCACTACAGGTTGTACCTGGTTGAGAGCCTGATGATACATAGCAGTTATGAACCCTGAACCGTGGTCTGTTAAAGAGGGGTTGACCATGATGAGAGACGAGCTATTGGCTGGCTTTCCCCGTAGCTTGAGCGATGGCTGTCGTGTAACAGTGAATGTCTTTGTAGCGAAATCAAGGCGGAGGTTACACAGGCCAATCACGACTTCAGTTGTAAAATCTCAGCTGCGCAGGCCATGTTGGGCTTTCCAAGAAAAGTAGACATGGTTTCGAAAGTGTCTTCGTAGACTGTCCGACATATGTTTAGCTTCCTGCAGTGTTTCTCATGTGGGTTTAATGTTGGTGATACCGAGGAAGTATGGAATATCAATGCACGGGATAAGTGAGGACCTGGTAGGTACCCACAAGCTAGCTCTCAGCGCGGCAAAGCTGGATTGGAATCGTAAGGGCAAGGGTAGAGATACATATGTACTCCGTACCTGGGCCCAATATATTCGGACGCATAGCCCCGTTGATTCAGCCCTGTATGTGCAATTAGACTGCTAAGTCCTGTCTTCCTACACGAGCCATTCAAGATCAGATGCAGATATCCTAGGTAGCTGGGTTGGCTGATGAAGATGTGAGTGCGGGATGTGGATTCGAGCTGCAGATCTGGAGAGAAACAGCCCGGAGTCGACAATGACCCAAACACATCAGATCCATGTTCCTGGTGCTCGTTAGTGCATCTTAGGCGTGCTGGCCTGGCAGATGCTGTAATTCTGTGGACATATAGAACCTCACCTGTGCCCACTAAGTAAAGTCGACACATGCTCTGAAAAGCGGGTTAAAATTGGGTCTTTTAGTGGGGGACCTAACCCGTGTAAA
>JAAVTZ010000462.1:0-18562 GCA_014898835.1 Fusarium lateritium
AAATACTATTATTTAAGATATAGGATTTCATACCTTCTATAGTCTGCCTCAGGTATCCCTTTAATCAACAGTAGTAGCTATTAATATAGAATCTAAAGAGAAGGTGTTAGGCTCTGTACCCTCGGGTACTATAATATCTCGTTATTCATACAGAGCAAGATTACCCAGAAGAACAAGTTTCTCCTATCCAGACGACCTGGTGCTTACCAAACATGTTCACTTAATACCAGCAAACACAGCTGGAGAGGAATACAGAAGCCTGAGCCGTAGATAAACATTCGGCAGTAGCTGTTTCTGCAATATTTACATACTATCCACCAAATACTCAGGCAGGGCCAACCAGTCTTTAGCATAGTTATATATTTCCATGGTCCTTAACGCTATGTCGACGAGCGAGTCCGGGTCATAGGCCAAGCCGAGGCCAAAAGTACGGATTGCGATATTATACATGCTTACTCGAACCTTCAAATTGTAGATCATGCCTTGATTCTTTATAGCCCCATAGCTAACGAACATCAACGTTAAACACGTAGCCTCAAAATGGGTTGTCAAAAGCGAACTGAGACCAGTTTGAACCCCCTCCACCAGGTTGACCATCTTTCGGGCATAACGACTTGGGGGCATTGAAGCCAACATTTCACGTAAGAGATCGTAGTATTCATGTGTATTACTTTCAGGAGTCGCCATGTCGTCGCAGTACTCAACACGAAAATGCCCAGGCGATCAACCCTTCTCAGGCACCATCGTAGGCGATGACAAGAATCTCGGACGACGTCGACTTTGATTTGATGGCCACGTCCAGTAGACAGAAACTCTAGTACTAGCGTCAGACTCACCGTCACATGTGCTCTCTCAGCAGAATTCTGAGGCAAGCCTGCTCTGGGTCTCTCAAAATTGATGGTAAGAGACAGAGGAGGTGGAGGTGCATAGCACCGTGTGTTTTCCTCTGACTGGCCAGCTCGCACGCTTACTAAGAAAGCTAGGTGCTGAGCTTAACCCGGTTCGTGGGTCTGTGGCATTTTATGGGAAACTGCCACATGCGGCATTAAGTTTGGCGGTCTTCCATCACCCGGCGTATTACATGGCTCCTCTACCGTTTAATCAATAGGTAGCTTTGGGAAGGATGAGAAGTTAGGTGTGAATGTAACTGCCGGTGAAGTGGCTGCATGTGTTGAGGCACTTTGTGTTAAAACAGAGTTTCGTAGCGAACTCGTCGTGGCTGTAGAAATTTGCGACATTACTCGAAGACATCCAGGTCGGACGCAACAACAGCTTGAGTCCTGAAACAATTTTCAACGATACCTAGCTTTCTGCCTTCTGACTTGCCCAAAGCTCAGGAAAGTAGGAGAGCATTTATTGCTGCCCTTCGGTGCCGCTTTTTGCCATGTGTTGACTGACAATGTCTTGGCTGATAGAGGACCCCTGACGTTCAGTTATTTAGTCCCAGCGACGGTCATGTCTGACCCCTGTCTTTTTTTTTTTGTTTCTAGCTGTGTTAAGCCTCTCGTAGTGGAGGGGCGTTAATGTATATTCTGACTCTGGTCATACCGGTCTGCCACAGACCGGTAAGCTTAGCTTGATTAGAGAAGTACATCTGCCAGTAAACTGAGACAGGGGTTGGGTAAGGATTCTGCCACCCCAGGCACGTCTGAACCTTCCGCGACTTTAGTGACAAGCCCTGTCGACAGTGAACTGCGACTCAGCATGCATGGGTGACCAGGGCAATCACTTTGGTTAGGGATTCAGTTCATGTCGTTAAACCTAATGGGCGGTTGGAGATAGTTGGGAATGTAATCAGCAATACGCTTGTTTGCAGGGGAAATCGTGATGTTGGACTCATGTGCCTTTTTATCTAAAGCTGCGCAAGCGGACTCGACAGCCGCCATCCCTAGTTTGGCTGTGTGAATCGATTCCAGAAAGTCAGTTTACTCCTGGACTTCACCCAAACTTGACCATCATATGCTCCTGTTGCAATCCGATGACCTGTAAACATGGAGCCTCGTTGCCGTGAATGAATACTGAAAGAAAAAAAACCATCTATCGGTGATCCAATCTGTGTTGTTGGAGCCTCCTGGAGCTACCCTTGGCTCTATTACTAGTTCAATATTATGTTCTCCGAATACTGCAATGAAACTGCCGGCTACCGATGATAATCAGGCGGGCCCAGATTCGTTGTCCCTGGAAAGGCTGCCTGGACTAGGCTGACATGCCAGGTTTCCAGAGCGGCCGAGGAACATATACACGGCACTGTGAAGCACATGAGAAGGGCAGAAGCCCCATAGCAACATCCAAAGAGCCTTACTCTACGTGCCGTTATTTCATGCCCTTATCACATGCCACCGCGTTCCAAAGCGGGCCAGGCTGGCTGTGAGCGGAAACACTTTACTCTTGGCGCAGTGCAACGTCGAGGCCAGCTACCTGCTGAAGGTGTTCTATACGCTGCGTCAGCGGGGCGCTCATATCGAGATACCGCATGTAGTAAGGACGAGACACATCAACTGTCTGGGGGAGTTGAGCCTTTTTCAGTGCCGTAGTGGTGTTAATGATGATACCCAATGCAGCTGCGTCGATCATGTCCTGATACCCCTGTATGAGCCTTGAACAGGGATTTTAAAAGACCCTGTCTGTGTTCATTGAGTCAGTCATCCAAAGATACGAAACGTCTGGGTGTGTGTGGTGTGCTGGTTTGACAGGAAACGTCGAGTCTGTGTTCAAGACTCATCTGCGTGTTCATCGTTTTACACTCAACACCGTCTTTCAACAAACCACCCTTTGATAACTCTTTTCAAGCTCCTTTCTTCTTTGTGCCACAGAGGAACGCTCACTAGGGATATCGTCGCCATCAACGTATACACGGCCGTCGTAGATGGCAGTGGAGTAGAGGTACAAGCGCGCAGCTACGTACTACTTAGCGGGCTAGAGACAACGCCCATAAGGCAGGATACCATCGCCACTGTAATCCTTATGATGTCCCTGGCCTTGGCCACATTGGCTCTCCCGCGTGTACTCGTAGCTCAGTACGAGACGATCGGGGATTTATAAGCAAGGTCTACGGGCACCAGTCACATACGTAACCCGCTCCTTGAGCCTTCAGCTAATATTTTGAATTGTCTAGACGGCTAGCTACTATGGCTTTGTACGCAATGCGTCTAAAATCAGTGGTCTGTAGAGCTGGAGACTGGGTTAAGTTTATCGCCATCCCATAGACCTGTCCAGTTGCACTAACTGTACCCTACTACATGTGATAGTCTCCATAAGGACTTTACTACGAGGAATTGATGGCCATGCCCTGAACAGATCCATTTACAAGGCATGAACATGTTAGCTCCAATAAGGTGAATTTTCTTTCAGGCCTCGACCGACAAGGCATATTGTTCTGTAACTAGATCCTGCACGTCCTCCACAGCCCAATCCTCGGCTCCATCAAGTCATTCGTCCTGGTCATCATACCGTGATTGGGCGGTCACCCTCGAAGTGTCCAAATTGTCACTATGGTTTCTACGTTTCCAATATGGCCATAATAATGTCTGCGCTCCTCGTTGTCATCTTGCAGACCATTTCCATCAAAACGCACTAGGAATTGTCTATCATGATGAAACGTTAGATCGATGGTCCAATGTTTTACATCTTGACGGGTACAATCATGTCATCATGGAGTTTCTTGTTCTCTTGACGCCGTCCTGAATTTCCCTTGACCTCAAGATGCGTCTTGCTGCCAAAGTAGACTTGATCGCTGTCTCCCCGACAAGTAGACTACCGGTGACATGCGATGTCGATAATCAGTTTACCGAGTCTAATTTCGTTTTTGTAAGTCCAGTTGTGACTCTTGTCGCTATCATACATCCCCTAGAGCTCTACACGACGTCTACGTCAAACATTACGGCTCAAGAACCACATTCAGCGGCGTACTATGCAACACAGAAGTCAATCTGGCCATTGCCACATGTTGCGGTGTAGCTCTACCAGTTTTTCCTCGCAGCATAGTTCCTGGTCTGTTTTCTGATAAGAGTAGCAACGATACGGGCAGTTATGCCAGAATCAATGGATACGGAACTGGGCGTGACAAAAACTACTCCTACCACCAGCTCTGGCTGATAGTAGAAACAAGGCGACTGTCTGTTTAGCGGTCACTTTCCCAGCGCTTGGCAGGTAAGGCTTCTCCCAAGTGAGTTTAAGCTGAAGCATAAGCGTGGCACAGTACTGAAGTCCACGGCCTGCGGCATTTTAAGCTATTGAACATTCTCCTCTTGATGCGCTAAGGGCGTGGCTGCCTCAGCACAACAACGCGACGCTGGCGATACCAAGAGAGTAGCGTGCGCGTGACCTCTACTGTGCAACTAATACTTTATTCAGTCCGTCATACTGAGTACAGCGAGGGCCGAAGTGAACAGGGATGTTTGTCGAGGAGGAAGGTTGTGCAATCACATTGTACACGCGACTCCTTCAAGAGGCGGCCTTCCACCTCTTTCTCTCTACACTCAGGACACATGTGGTAGGTACCTATAGCACCAGCATCCCAAGCCTGGAGGCTGAAGGCTGACGGCACTAGGTACATAGAGATGAAGGGTCCATTGTATTCTCTGAAGGGGTAAAATGACAGATCATAGTACTGATCTGTCGTCCCGAATGGTTTAGCCACCCCACAACAACGTTTATTGCCGACATGTCATCTGTCACAGGCATGCAAGGAAGACGGGCGGGACCGGGAGCGGAGCGGGTACAAGGCCATGAGCAACGAGGATCAACAAGCATGACGACTGCTGGACGGCCGGAAACTAACTGGCTTTAATGTACTGAGGAAAGATGAGAGCATTTGATAGAGAGAAAGACCAGATCAAGCTTCCGAAGCTACCATACCATCCTCGCCATCACTTGGTCTAGGCCATGCAAGGGGAGTCTGGGGTGCTCTACAATCGACATCACGAGTTGACCGCTACAAATGGGGATGAGAAAGACGAAGCGTAGTACTTATCTTTATTGCCGCGTTTCTAAGGCTCACATTCGCAATAATGAGTACTAAGAGCAATCGTCTTGGTTGTGCAGGGCGTAGAGGGCTTAGGAGGCTTGCTGGGGGAGAAAGTAACGGCTGCGGCGGGAACAGCCATATCAACAAAAGCTCCGAAACGCACAAGTGATCGACGGACATTGCCGAGATGGCACCGAGCTTAGCTTTGGGTTAGCGTGCAAAATGGCCTCGTGTACGAGTAGAAGAGACTTGATGATGGGAAGTAAGATCTTGAGTCATGGGTAATCTCTCAACGACACAAACATTTTTCTTGTGGCACTCCACGATCAGGTTACCCGCTCGAGTTTAGTTGAAGTCAATTCAATGGTTGAAGGCCTGTAAGCAGGCAAGGAGCAGGCACCCTTCCCACGGAAGCTATCGGAGGATGAAATGCTAAGAGGGTGCATCCCACATCCAGTTCACGCCCAACGAGGCGCATCTCCTTGGCATGGCAAGGGTCCCGATTAATAGAAGTCACCATTCTAGAGTGTGTTAGTGTGATGAGCAATTTATTAATGTGTTGCTCACAGAACGGGCGTAGGAATCCCTTCAAGTCAGTGCGCCAAGGCCTACTAAACGGGCCAATATGAGGGGATTTGAAGCGCCACCTGAGCTTCGCAAGACCCTCTATGCATTAGAGGGTATCATTAATCCTAACGTCCGCCGTTGGACTTACGTCTGACACGGGTGAACAAAGTTACACATGTGCAGGGAAACGTCACCACTTGTAGGTATAAGAATAAAACGCTAGGTCTCAATCGTCATGGTGAGCCAACTTGATTCGCGTCTCAAAGCTTCCAACGACCAGCTTTGGATACGAGTTATTTAACTGTTCTCCCAAGGCCAGTTGGCTTCCCCAATCATCTTAAATCATCTTGGAATAAAGTTGAACTGACAAAGACTGCGTGCGTTCTTGCAAGACCCACCGATACTTGCTTTTTCCACCTGTGGATTTAGTCGTCTATCTTCAATGCGTTCAAGAACAACGGTCAGACGCCGGCGCAGGTTCGTGTTTTAGCGTTTGACGTCCAGAGCTTTGCTAAATCCAAGAAGCCATGCTAAGTCGCGAAGAGGCTGCCAAACCTGGTATGACATCCGGCAAATTATGGATATTCCCTTCTGATGCCCTTATTCTACAGTAAGGCACGTCATATTCGTTGTGATGAAGGCTTTCCCCAATGGTCTGCACTCCCCGATCTCATAATCAAGACAATGCATTTGTCTCAAGGTCTGTTTTAGCTAACTCGAACTAGTCGAAATTGTACCAAGCATAACGTAAGGTGTGCATATCAAGACGACCCAGACTACGGCGACAAATCCAACTGTATCGAGTCCGCACGAGACAAAATAGTAGCTACCACCACCACCAAGTCTGGCGCACGATGGCCGGCTCCGATCCGAGCAGAGGTCAGACAATGGCGAAGAACAGGAGTATTGCCATTTGCACAGCTTTCATTCAGCTTTGATTTCCAGGCAGTCATTTACTCAGAAGATGAGCTTTGCCATTTATACCACATTATGAGACTGTATCACCGACTGAGAACTTTAGACGCATCCCACCTGACGGCATTTTCATCTTTTGCGCCAAGGTTCGAAGTCATTTTGGACTTGTCGTTATGGCTTTGCTTACTAGGGACCTCAGCTTCTTTCACATCGGATCGAAATCTCGCCTCGTCATGAATAGCCTTCTTGCGCTTTCTGCTTCACATCTACAATTTTCCAGCGGGAGCTCCTCCTTCCGGTACAGGGCATATCACTACAAGACGATGGCCATCCAAGATCTGAGGCAGACTCTTGAGGCTCTCAGGCCAGATAACGCAGATGAAGTTCTTGCAGGATCTATAACTTTATTATTTTTATCCGATGATTGGTGAGTACGATCAATGGTTTGCACATCTTGGAGCTTAGCTTATCAAAACAAGGAATGGTTGGACCCAGATCTCACAAGGCATCTTATCAGTAGGTCCAGATATCGTCTACTCGTACCTCTCGTATGCTGAGCATGTAACAGGTTCTATCAGTTTGTCGATCCTGGGGACACGAATCAGAGCTAGTTAGCGCGGCCTCCCAGCTAACGGCTCATTCACTGACTACGAACAACGACGGCTATACCGAAGCAACAGCACTCAACTTCGATCGCATGAACTCAATCATCCTTGAGATGAAAAAGTTTGGAGATCAACTTCACGACCAAGAGTCTCAAGGTGAAGACCTACAGCGATTACGACTTCTTATCAAACTTACCGAGGAGGTCATCCATCTCGGTACCTCTGCAACACCCAGCGAACGGTTCGAAAGCATGCGAGATTTTCGAAATTTTGTGCTCTGGATACCCGTGTCTGGAATTGTCAACAGTGGAAACATCTCCAGTGCGTTGATGGTCAACGCTTACTTGTATCTGATGTTCATTCAAATCCGTGGTTTATTTCCAGATACCCCAGGACTTTGGTCTGTGAGCGAGGTCGCCTTTCTGCTGCAAGGGACAATTTATTATCTCAAGATATTTGGAGAGTACAGTACATTAGTCAAAGAGCTGCAAGCGATTGCCAGGGTACACAACTACTTGGACTGTATCTCTTAAATGCCATTCCAACACAAATTTCCAGTGCTCTCATGGTGATAAAATCCTCTTCGTCGATGAATCTATTGTGTTTACTTAATCCCAAGTGAGAAGAAGAGGCACTTCTGGCTGTGAAGCAAGTTGTAATCCCGGTGGATACTCAATGACCACCGGTTGCTCATGCTGGTAGCACCTTGATGCACTAAGGCAACGCACTAAAGCAATTAAAAGAGAAGTAGACCTTCTAGGCTAGCGGCAGGCCCTTTACACGAAGCCCATCTGTCAATGTGGCATGAGTCCTGCAGCATCTCCAGAGGGTCTGGAAGCAAGCTATCAGAGAGCTCTATGGTGGCAAGGGGCGGCATCAACGGTCCCGCATAGATCTGCAGAATTGATCTACATTGGGTTATGTCAGTCCATGCCAACTACCCGGGCTTAGCTCTGGTGGCACGGGGCGTGTCTTCAACAGTCAAAGCGGTGCGTCCGAGCGGTGCATGAAGAAACTACCCGCTTATCCGACGAAACAAGATGTGAATAGCATTCCTTGCAAGGATTGAGGCCCATAGAGTAAGTACAGGTGGCAAAGCTCCTTGACTCCAGCTGCAAGATGCGGCACCTTGGCCGATCTCCGACGTTGAGGATTTGCAGCCACCTCGCGATGCACACCCCAAACCAAAAAGCATTCCGTGTTGCAATTCGCGCGGCTCATTAAGAGTGCAACAGTTCATCTAGTACGAAACTCTTGACCAGTCGGGCCACTGCCTTTCAGTGTCTGCCTACGTGGTGTAGGGTTCAAGCAGAATGGGCTTTGGTAACTCGAAACGAAGTTCGATCTTACGGACCTTATTTATGATCCTCTTGGCAGGGTGCAGCCCGCAGGAGTCAGGGGAGTCAAATTCCGCGGTTGCCCTACATGTTCCGTTATCAAAAACCCTCAGCTGGACACAGCAGGTAGAGCTACTTGTGGCAAGATGCCATCAACTTTATCGCTGATGTACCACGCTAGAGTTTCCTGACCCCTGCGGGCTGTACTGACTTAACAATGCTAGCTATCGTTCCTTTAGATGAGATGACGCAAAACCCCTGGCGTGACCTGGCGTCTAACGTTGCGCGACCGTTTCATCTGGCTAATGAGCACGCATATCCTTAATCCTATCCCATACATGATTCTGCGAGCAGAATGCGAGAACGTCGTTGTAAGAGCTTCCCAACGCTGAAGCTAAAGCTGCGAGATTGACATGAATCGTGACCGATAACTACATAGTGATGTGATAAAAAACTGTCAAAGCTACCTGGGAAAGCAATATGTTGGATAAGCCTCCTGGTGACGCAATTGCTCCTAGTCAGTATTCCTCGCTACAAACACGAGCGAGACAGATTAGCAGGAAGGATAAACTTTCATGCCAAAGAACATCCTTGTACGCTGTCGGGATACGACCCAATAGGAGCGTTCTTTTCTCCGAAGACCCTACTGTTAATCCTGGAACGAGGATCACTCAACCTTTAATACATGTTCTGCAGCTAGGTGATTGGCGCAGCGTTTCATCGACATGCCAAGGCAGGACCACAGAAACATTGGTGGCTAATCATGGGCAGCGATCATCTCGGTGAACGGGGAACCCTGTCAAAGAACATGGGGGAACGCTAGTCTTGACTAGTGAAATTTGCGTCTCAAGAACCCGTCTAAACCTACATGCATCTATCACTGTTGGTTTGGCATTGGATCCCCTACCAGTGCAAGCACTCCTATCTATCACTGGGTGTAGGTACACTGCCCGCTCATGGAGTAATCCCGTCATGTTTTAGGCTTTTACTACTCGGTAACTTTTCGGAACCCAAAAGAAAGCCCTTTCTGTCATACGATACTGGTGATATCTGACATCATACTGTCGCTTAGGGACGATATCAGATTACTTGATGTAGACAGCGTTGTAGTGATCCCTGTTGCGTCGTGCATTCGGTGAGCAGCTTTTGGACTTAGAGAGGCCTGTCTGGGGACGCTACGGATGTCCAAGATGCCATATTGGGTCACCTTGATGGAGTCATGCGAGGAACGGTGCGCTTTAACCTATCCTTTATCAAGAAGCTCGAATATTCGAGTCTTATTGGTGTGGCTGTCGCGCATGCCACCAACAAACTTGAAGTCACCATTTTCCGTGCGCGGCCATATGTGCCGGAAGATCACGATTGGATTTGTTTATGCTGTGAATAGTGGTCAAACAACCTTTATCTAAGGGATACTACCTTGAAGGAAATCGAGATAGTGGTCACTGAGCCCCGTCAAACGAGTTTACCGCTAGGATAAGCAGCTGAATGGCCTGGTAAAATTGTGAAGTTTATCTGTGGCTTACAACGATACAGTACATGCAGTACCGTACTAAAACAAGCTAGTTCATGGCAGAGGGCGAGAACTTACGCACAGATTTGGCCTTGAACCTCTTACGAATCATGCTAGGCTGACAACGTTTAGTTCCGCAACATGCAACTACCCGCGCTTTGACAGGCGTGGCTTGTGGCAATTTGGCAGAATCCTTGTTATCGAAGCCTTCCACGTGTATGTGAATCAACGCCGGTGACGTCGGCTCATTTCGTGTAATTCCACTGCCTTTTGGGTGGCTTTGTTTAGGCCTCAGCTGCTCCTGCTTTACCAACCTCCTTTGCAGCTTATACAACTTAACACATCACACCTTAGCTATCAGAGCACCACACTTCACACAGTAATTCTTCCCCGATTGTGTACACCCAAAAACTATGTTTATCTCAATAGATTTAGTTGGCCACTTGACTCTCCGTATCCTAAGCAGCTCGCTGCTGTCCGTCGCCTGGCTTGACCCATCGGTAGTATCTCAAATAACCCACTTTGGTACACGATCTCAGATCGCGGAATAGTCGTCAGTGTCGAGCATTCCCCATCGTAAACGTCCAAAACCACGTATTCGAATCGACCTTTAGCATCAATAACAATAACAGTGTTCCTCACCAGGCGCATGTTGGCCGAGATGACGAAATCGAGCTATACGGCAGTTCGATGGACGCTTCTATCTCTTCCCCGACGAGTGACTACACAAGCTTAGCCATTAGACCCCGATGGGTTCAATCTCGACGACGTTGCAACTGCATTCTCCATACTGGCCTATGAGACCCATATCATCGGACATCCAGACCGATTTAAAACGGTTAATAACGACACCAGGGATGTTGCTCCAATAGTGGCATTCTCATGATCAGCTACTACTTCCAGTGACAAGTCAAATTAGACATGTGTAATGGATTTAGTAAACGTCTCGACACGTTCGATTCCCGAAAGCATATCATACCGTGGGAGTATTCATATTATTGTCCCAGGAAGCCACTTGCGCCTATACCATGGTGGACGGAATATTCTCAGCATGAATGCTGTGACTAAGCTATGGCTCCGTCGCAGCAAATAGAAGTAGTATACGTAAGAACCTGCCAAAGTCGTTCTTACAATCAATCAACACATGTTGTATCACGACAAGTAGTATACAAGAAGACCCAAATCTGACTGGAGTGCAATCACTGCAGCGGGGGTAGTGGATACTAACAAAATAGCAAGGCAGAGTTAAGCCCAAGCCAAACAACAGTTGGAGGAGGCTTTTTTCTTCGACTTATTATGTTCTTAGTGAGTTTACTCAATAGGATATTAGAGGTCAGAACTTCCCTGTATAACCTATCGCATATTTTGGTAAGCACTGCCATATACATTTAAGTCATCAGTCTTATCTCGTCAGTGCACCCTACCTAGCCCCATCTAATGGAGATCCTTACCGAACGTCGATAAGTTCGGGCTCATCATTCGTATCCTCGAATACACCAGCAATTAGAGCCCTAAACTTTCACTAACGAAGTAAACTCTCGTCGGAATTAGAAGTGCGAAAGGCTACACGATACAAGTAGTAGAAGAACAAGGAAGACTATAGTAAGGAGAAATGTGGTAGACTTCTCGCTACAGCAGAGAATCCACACTCAAGACTCTATTACTTATCTCTCCTTCTTCAACTGTCTCTGGATGCAGTAAGCCCGGTCAACAATATGGAAGGCGCTATGCCATCTACCGTCCTCTCTAACTTGACGCTGAAGCTCGTTTCCCAGTCGCAAGTCCTCTTCGCTGCAGTCATTTACATCAAGCAATATCTGTACTAGCGCAATGCCGCCAAAATAACGCAAAAGATCAGACATCCTATCTTCTTGCCACTCTTCAATAGTGAATATTGACTTTCTGATGTTGGATAATTGTTGGCCGTATGATTTCCATAAAATTTCACCAGCTATATCTTCGTCCATCGACTCGCCAGAAATTGATAAAACATCAGACCGAGGGTCGAAGTAGAAAGACCAAGGTTCATAGACATGTAGCATGCGCACGAACCTTTTGAGTGTATGTTCCCGTGATTCTTTGCATATGAACAGCGCGATGGGAGCTGGACTTCTGTCGAATGAAGCGAGAGCCGTGTTTGGCGTGCTGGGTGGTTTAGGCCCACAACCCAATTGGAGCCATCCAGAGACACTATGGCTGAAACGGAATCTAGCAAAATCATACACTTTGCCGGATGAAGGGTCCTGATCCCAAAAGGTGGTGACTTGCATCACTCGAGGTGCAGGCCAAGTCTCCTCCCAGATTGTTCGGCGAACTTCAGGTGGAAGGAGAGCGAACCCAGTCGAGGGTGTATCCGGTGCTGTTGTCCATGTTGGTGGTTCGTTCTTTGACAGAATTTTGGTAGGGACCCTGACAGAAGCTTCAACCAAAACGGCGTCGGCTGGCTGTATATACGCCTTTTTCAATCGCTGGCCAGACTTGACGGTATTCCTCTTAAGCGCATTGATACCAAGCTGGCTTCGATAAGCCAGGTCAACGTCTGTGGAGGATAGTAGCATCGAGGTTTCCAGACAAAAACATGCACAACTGTTCAAGATGCGAGCTGAACGAATGCCGGCACAGAGAGGATGAGAACACAAAGTGAGAAGGCTTTGATGCTGCTTAAAATGGACATGAAGACATGGCGGCCCAAATTTATGGGCCTGGTAGCGTCAGGGGAAGATATAGAATAAGGTTTTGGGTATTGCGACAAGTTGTGTTAGAAAGGAAGAATGATGTGATAACTGGCGATCATCTTTACCCCACTCGTGACTTCCAGCGACAAATTAACCTTTAGGTACGGCTCCGGTGCCTTAAGGATGATGGGGCATTGGAGCTCAGACATTGATCGACCCTGTTCACTACAAAATGAGGCCAAGAAGAGGGGTGTCGTTCGCAGGTAACGTGGCGCTATAGGCATATTTAGCGTCTCTTCTCTTGATCTTAATTAGAATGGGATGCGTCCCCGGTCAAGGATGGCCGTTTTCCATCTTGCATGACTGATTTGATGAACCTTTAGGCGAACTAAAAGTGACCTTACTTAAACTTCAATTACCTTACATATTGGGACAAGTCCTGAACTATTATAGACACGATGTTTCGTTGCTATCTCAGTACAATCAGTGATCCTTGCACAAGGCATCGTAAGTAGAGTTAGGTGGGTACCTTTTCTTAGATTCGAAATCCCGGTGTGGTCATAGCACTGCACCAACACGAGATGCAGCCTATACCAGCGA
Organism: Fusarium lateritium; assembly: GCA_014898835.1. Lineage (NCBI taxonomy): Eukaryota > Fungi > Ascomycota > Sordariomycetes > Hypocreales > Nectriaceae > Fusarium > Fusarium lateritium. The sequence continues at coordinate 13,179 of JAAVTZ010000462.1, forward strand.
CAATGGCATTAGTATCGAGTTCCAGTCCATTTTAATGTTTCTCGGGATATCATTCAATTTCAAGGCCAAAACATCTTCTTCAGAAGCTTTATTGTTGTGGGGAAGGAGATGACAATCTACTAGCCCCAATAACTTTCGGCAATATCGTCTTTGCTGCGGGTATGCCATCTTACTTGCGAATGGCGAACCCTCATTTTGATACCCTCACTAGAATCCATCCGGGGTCGTATCGCTTGGATCATCCTTTATAGGTCCAAGAATGTATATGATACCCGACCTGGTCGTAAGTCCGATTGTCCCAGATGACTTTTATCGAAGCATGCTACAGGCGTTAGGACACGACAACCAGCTGTAGCAACTGTATTCAGCATATACCAGGATGTCCTGCCATCTTGGTTTTACAAATAGTAGATATTCCTCATCTATTAGTTAGCAGTAACTACTCTCATCCTAAAAGTAACTATTAAATATGGAGTTATTAAAGATACGAATTTAGCGTCTAGTGCCCTCTTATTGAGATTACCTAAAACCTCAAAATAATACTAAGATATACCTCCATATTCGCAGATAATGCTTAAGATGACATCAATAATGGTCTTTGTCTAATATGTAATTATTCCTCTATTTTCCGCTCTATTTACTGGAGCACCCGCTCTGTCCGCTCTATCTAGCGCTCCCGTCCGCTTCACCCGCTTCGCCTAATATTTTTGCCCGCTCCGTCCGCTTCAAAATGCACGCCGATTCAAGTTGCCGGAATTAAATGCACTAACTCCAGCCAATCTCTAATATCATAACCAGATACCAGCTTTTTTCAAGCTCTACGTCTTGCTATTATCACTGCGTACAATAGGTATATAATATGTAGTCTCTACCCGCTGCCTAGAACTTTCAATCTACCATATCAATTACCCATCTCTTCCTCAATATGCCTCAGCTCATTTGGCTTATCACTGGATGCTCTTCTGGGTTCGGCGCTGAGTTTGTACGCCAGATCCTTTCGCGTGGCGATAAGGTCATTGCAACGGCGCGCAATCTTTCAAGCATTGAATCATTGGCAAGCCTAGGGGCAGCGACACTCCAGCTAGATGTCACCTCATCGCAGGATGTTATTGACCAAGTCATCACTCACGCCATCACCATTTACGGACATATAGATGTGTTGGTTAATAACGCGGGATTTGTATCTTCTGGTTCGTGGGAGGATCTCCGGTATGTCTTACCGTAAACAAAAGCATCTTACTCAAGTGACTGCTAGTCTTAGATATGAAGATTTTCTCGCCTCTTTTGAGACTAATGTCTTTGGTCCAATCAAAATAACCCGTGCGGTTCTTCCGTACCTGAGACAGAGAAAGTCGGGCACCATGGTATTCATCAGCTCATTGTCTGGTTGGATCGGACATCAGTTCACGGGAGCCTATGCGGGATCTAAATTTGCTCTTGAAGGTGAGTTCTACCATATATTTCACCCAATTTGCCATTTTTGCGCTTCTACTAACTTTTACTTAGGTCTTGTTGAAAGTCTTCACAAAGAAACCGAGCCTCTCGGTCTTAGAACTCTTCTGATGGAACCTGGCCGATTCCGAACTCCACTACTCTCAGCTACTAACGTCAAGATTAAACAGAGTCGTATCTCTGACTATGAGGTAGCTTCAAGGATTTCAGGTGCTAATCTCCGTAATGAAGACTTCAAGCAGCCAGGAAACCCAGAGCACTTTGTTAGGCTTGTAGTTGACCTAGTAAGACAGGAGGGCTGTGCAGAAGGGAAGAAGGTTCCCTTTCGACTACCTGTAGGGAAGGACGCGGTAGAAGAGATTGGGGTCAAATTGCAGGAAGTCGCAGGAGTGATGCGGGAATGGGATCATATCATCACAAACACAGATTATTAATACATGCACGGTCAAAGATATGAGTACCTTGGTTAAAAAAAAGACCGCTATCATGTGATGGAAGAAGTGTAGGCTAATTGATAGCTTACTGCTTGAGGTAGGTAATGAAGTGAGGTGAGTGGTTCTCTGCTATCAGTTGACGCTAGGACATAGAACTCGCGTCAAGGCAGACTTCTACTAACGCTGTATAGAAACCTATTCTAGTTCCTTTGGGGAGCTGATGGTGATGTACGGGGCAGTATAAAGCCACCAGGCCATTTGGGGATTAACTCGTCGTTGAATTGCCAATGAACGTTGAACGGATGCCATGGAAATATGCTTTGCGCCTCTAAAGTAAATGAGAGGGCAGCATCAACGATGACAAAGAGTGCGTTATTGAACGGTAACAATTGAGGTGACATTTGTCAGCTGAACAAAACTATATGCTGCAGTCAGATTCGATCATGAGGAGCCAGAGTTATCAGCACAAGACCAAGCCGCCGAACCCCCAGAAACCTTATACGAAGCAATAATGTCCACCACAGCGGCATAAGTTCCAGCAACCGTCAAGAAAGATCCCAACAGGATTATTATAACACTCCAAAGGGCCCCGACATACCAACTAGCCGACCGATCTTGCGTTTCTCGTTTCCAGTTGTCGTATAACCACATACAACCCATGGGTTGAAACGATAAGGACGTAGCGAGTAACGCACCAATGAGTGAGACGAGTCCACCAAATATAGGGATTCCACTGGCGATCACATATGCTACGATTGTGATTCCGAACGTGCAACCTATCCAAGATGCCCAGTGGATGAAGGTATTGGCAGCCAGGTGCTTCGAACCTCGCAAGACTCGTACAAAAACGTGCTTACTCGCCAGCTATAAGGCATGAAGGTCAGCTCTGAGTCTTAAATTCTTAGAGAGGGTAAACTCACGTGGCAGGTTAGCATTGTAGTGACTATCAGTCCAGGAAGCGCAATTCCGTAGCTGACCCGTTTGATCAAAACACCAGCAGACCCGAGAGCTGGCGATGCAACATACGAACCGCAAAAGTAATATACTACGCAGCCAATTGCGATATAGCACACGCTAATGACAGTCTGACACAGAATCAGTGATCTTGTGTAATGCCTCGGCTCCCGCATTTCCGCCGCAATTGAAAAGAAGGCCGGTGTGCCTGCGTATGCAAAGATCAAAGCGCAGATGGCAGACATGGCGTTGGTGAAGCTCGGTCTTTTGAAGAGCTCGTAGTCTGATACCCAAACGGCGTCTTGCGGCGCAGCTGCTGGCTTGTCCTGTATTCCCACGGCAATCGTGAGGACGATAACTGAACAGGATAGTTTAGTGGCATGTTCTCATGCAACTATGTGCAAGGCATTTGTATACGCACCTGAAGAGATGACACAGATCAAGCCCAACCAAGCAAGCCAGCTGAGCTTTCCCAAAGTACGAATACTGGCGAATATGAAACCAGTAATAGCTGCTACGGCGACGAAAACTGCAGTGCATGTTCCATGGTTAGAAACAGCGTTGAAGCCAATTGACACGCTAAGCATGGCTGATCCGCAAACGAATGTCCAGTCTCAATCATGGGTTGTTAGTCCAAGCCCATTCCCACTGGATTTGTCATGCCAACTTACAGAGACCAAAAGCAAAGCCAAATATTTCTTGGCCTACTCGGCCAAACATTAAGCCTCCCGCATCATCGATTCCGTATACCTCGCGATGCCGGAGTTTGAATGTCCCGACGATGTAGTCTGACCAGGTTGTGATGGCAGCCACAACACAAAGACAGATGAGACCAGGAATCATTCCAAGTGTGTCAAATACAGAGGGGATAGATAAAATGCCGAGGCCCAGCTGTGTTTTCATCATGAGACCGGCAGTGCCTATCCACCCAACCTAATCATAAACAATCAGTAAGCGATACAACCTGACTTGAAGAAATTGATTTCCACCAACATTGCGGTAATTTGGACCATCGTTGGTCAGTCGTCCGAAAACGGCATCATGAGCATGGCCAGGGTCATCATGAACTTCTCCAGCGAAGACTTGACCCTCATGATCTTCAACTTTCTTCGTACCAAACATGATGGCTATGACTTAGAATTAGGAAGGTGAAAGATCGGGATAACCTTCCAAAATGAATGAAAGAAAGAAGACATCCATGTATTTAGTCACGCAAATTGAGTAAATTTTCTCCAGCTGTCATTACTTCAGATCCTCCGATAATAACCGCCAAGACGAGACAAAGTGGAACTTGTTCTGTCATTTAATCTAGATATGAAGTATTATTGGAGTCTAGTCTATTATTCTCTTCTAATAGCCCCAGCTTGAATTCCACTTGGTGAGAAAACGGTGCCGATACCGGATGTTTGAGCTTCGTCAACAAGTCGCTGATTGGCCATGACAGCAGGGCCAGTGAACTAAGTGGACTATCGTCCAGATCTAAGCCCAATCTGAGACTTTATTGCCTCAGGTTGCAGTGATGAATGCTTCAAAGGCTTTTTCATTCACCTACATAGTAATCCGTTGCTCACTGCCCGTCCTGTTGTCAATATAATAGACACCGCAAGACAAGCGACCTTGACTTAATGGACTGAACACAGCTTCAGCAGTGCAAGCAAAATCACGCTGTTCGCTTTGACCTGGAGCGCTAGCATTGGTAATGGGTTAATCAGATTGTAACTCATGACCTTGAGGTTATTCCCGGGTGGTCTTCACTGCATCAATTCTGGTCACAATTGGATCTTTTTGAACCTGCGCCCTCACCTCTTGTGTTCCAATGTGGCCTTTTGTGTGTTTATTTCTGTAAAAAGTCTGAGCTCGATAAGTCCAGATTTCTTAGAACTATGAATAATTCGTTGCCTTCTTTGACCTTCCACTGATAAGTTCGTGATGTGCTTCCGATACCGTGCGCCCTTTAGGGGAAATTCGTGGAATTTGCATAGCGGAATACAGCGAAACTTTTCCATTGTCAGAACAAGCTTAGCGGGAAGCTTAGATAAGCTAGATCACGATCGATATGGATTAGTCTAGTTGTCAGGCGGCATGTCACGTGCTATCACAGACCCAGAGACACACCTCTTGATAGGTAGGATAAGTCATGAGCGGGAAAGTGGTATGTTAAACTGGTGTTCTTCAAGTCCACTGAGTATACACCTCGAATCAAGTTTTGAAGATGTTCGATACAATAGTTCAATACAATCACATGCCAAAAGTCTAATAACAGCTGGGTTATCAACCCCGCTTTCACAAGCATCACTCAACGACTATATTATCTTTAACTAAGGGAATTATAACTATAATAGCATTAAAAGAATGCGATTTTAATACTAAAATAAGCAGAAATTACTAAAAAAACTATAAATTTACTCCTAAGTAAAGAATAATAATAATTATAGAGGTATTCGCCGGCAAATCTTATAGATAAATTATAGCTTCCTATAATATAGACCTAGCTATTATATAATAAATAAAAAGATAAAAAAATTAATACTATAATAATACTTC